>JAYJMI010155755.1:0-10206 GCA_036873855.1 Sarsia tubulosa
TAATTACTTAAAATAACATGGTTCTTGACATCCAATGATCTTGAAATTTTGCAAGTATAATAAGTTAACCAAGACAACTCCAAATATATTTAATTGGTGATCGTACCACGTGACAGTATAGAGATCACGTGACTATTTTAATGCGTCTATAGCAACCGTTCACGTAATCAAATGACAATGAAACTTGGCAGTTAAAGTTGTTTGACCAAGACAAGTCCAATTCTGTTTGGTTGGTAATCGTACCACGTGACATTATAGAGATCACGTGACTATTTTAATTCGTCTATAGCTACCGTTCACGTAATCAAATGACAATGAAACTTGGTAATTAAAGTTGTTTGACCAAGACAAGTCCAATTTTGTTTGGTTGGTAATCGTACCACGTCACATTAAAGAGATCACGTAATTATTTTAATTCGTCTATAGCAACCGTTCACGGAATGCAAATGTAATGAAACTTGGCAAGTTAGGTTGTTTACCAAATATCTATATTTTCTGGGTGACATTCTAGAGAACACGCAATCTTTTAAATCTACAACGACAACTGTTACCCAGTAACAAAATCGTAAATCTTTAATCAACGTAGTTGGTTCTTGTTTTACTTTAATGGGAGAAACTTTCGTGGTTTTCGCATTTTCCGCGAAAGTTTGTCTCGCGAAACATTCTTTTTGAGTGCTCCGCGAAAGTTCATCCCCGCGAAAGTTATAAACTTTTTTCAACTGAGTAAATGTTAGCCTATTTAATAGTCTAAATTTCGTTATAAATATCGCTACAAAAATTTGTCGTAAACTAACTAGGTGCTAACGAAATATTGTTCCTCTCATATGAATATTCTGATAATTTTTTTTTCTCCCAAATCTTATTAAGACTCTAGTCTAAGTAAATGCCCCTCTGCATCGTTTTAAGACTTGACTAGCTAGGCTAACTAACTTTTATCCTGATATTTGTTTGTAAAACTTAAAATACTTTAAAAAGTCGGCTTTTAGCTTAGGTTTACCTATATAATATTCTTGACTTATTTTATAACAGAAAATATTCGTAATATATATTTTTATGAAATATTTTTCGCACAAATCTTGAAATACGACGAACCGCGAAAGTTTATTCTCGCGAACTTTATAATAATTGCGAAACGCGAACGTTCCTCCCCGCGAAAGTATCTCCAATAAAGTAGCTCAAATTTGACACACTTGCCCAAAACAAGAACTTACAGAAATACAGGAATGGCGTATTTTACCTCTCATGTTGTGCTATTACTTTATGCAAAAGACTAGACTAGATCAACGATATATTACCCCAGATATTATACATCTTTGACTAGATATATTCTATATGGCATCCAAAGCCGTTTTGCTAAATTTGCCGTTTTTCGTATCGAATTTTGTTTTCTTCTATCCAGCAGAAAAATCAAAAATGTCAGTTTTTAGCCATATATATGCTTGCATATACTGTATGCTTTATAACATGCAAAAAAAAAGCAGAAAAAGGTAATGAGTCAATTCTGAGATAAGGCATCTATTCTAAGGTAAACAGACCAACAGACGACAGACGGGGCGAATGATCCTGAAGTAATAAGACTCACGAGTCAAATAAAACGTGACACTACAGGCGTGACTATTTATGCAGAAATATGGCTAAGAAATTTGAAAAAGAAATTGAGAAATACTGTATTTCCAATTCGCAAACAAAAGAAAACATGAAGAAATTTAGACTTTTTTAGACTATGGACCTTTACACCTGCTTAATCACAAGGTTAAATTTCAAATAAACGTTTCACAAAAATGATTTTACTTGAAAAGTTGCGCCTATCATAAAACTTGGCGAGATGCAAAGCTGGATTTATGGTCTAATTTGAACTCTCCCTTAGCATTGTTTCAAAACAAAAATAAACATACATAATTCCTGTGCCGTCACTATTTTCGTTTTTAAATCAAAGTAAATTTACAAATAAAAGTTGTATATAAAAAGCTGTAAGAAGGTGTATGAATGTTTATAAAAAACCTGTTTGGAAGTTTTTTGAAGTATACGACTTTCACGTAGCGCTGTATCCCTCGAAATCTAGCAGCCATTTTTTCACGGTATTACGAGTACCTTTAGCATAGTTGCCTATTTGACCGTTACTTTTGATAACACGATGACAAGGTACTATGATGGAGATGGGATTATTCGACATTGCACTTCCAACAGCTCGTGATGCTCCTAAACATTACAAAGTGTGAAAATAATTGTAAAGAGGTAAAATGCGAAATAAGAATATTTAGCACGGACTAATTAGCAAAAAACTATATAAAAGATATTTAAATGAGTTTATCTATTTTCTGTATCATATTTGAGTAAAATAAGGACAACTATTGCTTTTTAGCTTGATTTTAACCTATTTTGTCAAAACTAAATACGACTTGAATTTACTCAAAAACTGTACATAAGATAACTAGACTCATTCAAATGTCTTTTGTACAGTTGCTAAAGGGCTGACTTATGGTAATTTTTGAATTTTATCTATTTTGATTTTCATTGTTAGGCAAAATTGCCCTAAAAATGCTAACATAAACAAAAATGTGGCTTTGACAAGTAACATTCGGCTAAAACTGTGTGGACATTTGCCAATAGCTTGGACAAAAACAGAGATCAAAGTTGGGATTTCTTGTTATGGATTTCTCGTGATAGATTTCTTATTTTCATCATTTCTTGTTATGGGTAAATAACAGATAAAAGGCTTTTTCTGGTGCACAAATGCCTTCAAATATTTTCTTAAATCTGTTGTAACCATATGATCTACTCAAATATAACCTAAACTAAACCTTATTACACAATTTCACCACCTATAAACACAATTTAAAATTCAAATTTTGATAACCGACCATGACACAAAATGGGGGCTGTGGTTAAATCATATATGACGATCATAAATCAAATGCTTCTTTACAAAAAACGAAAAATAGTTTTAGATGTAGAGCTTTCTTGTGAACAACACCCTCATGAAATTACCACAATACTATATTCAATAATCATACCAGGTTTCGAGAGCAAGCTTGCTAGTTTACCATAGGTAATGACGTCACCAGATTTCACATGCTTTGCTAGTGTTAGCCACACCTGCTGTCGAAATGTACCTATAAATAAACGCGCCATATTTAGTTTTGTCAATTTTAATTAGCTATTTATATTTTTTTATCTAGCTATACGGAATGTAATTTTTAATTGACGTTAAATAAAGATATGTTATTATGTACTTAGTTTTAAAAACCATAGCCATAAAAGAAAAAGGAGCATTAATATAGCATTAATATATACGTATTTTATAAATCTCTTACCCACGCACGGTTACATAAATGATTCGATCTTCAAACAACTCCAACATTTACTTACCCTCATGAGTTGTTGTGCATATATCAGGGAGCGGTAATTTCATAGCTTCTGATGGATCAATGAAATAAGTTTGAAACCACTGTACATATTGCGATGGATTAATATCGTCTATTGAGGTTTCGATCACTTTAACATCTACCCTAATAAAGCAATGGTGAAGTGTAAAGAGGTTTCGATCACTTCAACATCTACCCTAATAAAGCAATGGTGAAGTGTAAAGAGGTTTCGATCACTTCAACATCTACCCTAATAAAGCAATAGTAAAGTATAAAACAATAGTTTATCGTTGATAACAACTTCCCTTCAAACATCAATGCTGTTTACATTATGACAACTTCATGCTATGGTGAAAAATTTTAACTCTATCTATTGTACTCTCTCTAAAACCCACACAATAAATTTCTAGATCAAAATGTTATTTATGCAGAAACTGAAACTTTTGTTCGGATTATTAAAAACTAACAAAATTTGGCAAGTAGGCATTTTTTTGACGAAGATTCCAAATACTGCAATTATTTATTTTAAAACATAATTTTGAAAATCCTCAGGGATACCTATTATTAATAGGTGATTAATAATCCAGGTATGTGTCCTAGAACTTGTATTTTTAGTAGCTAATTGCAATTAAAATATGATAATATTGGTTAGTTAATAATTTTTTCCATAATATTAAAAGTACAAATCAACAGTTTTCCTCTCTTATTTCACAATACATCTTGTCGAACTACCCTTCCGATGTACTATAAAAGTATAAAAGTTTACTTTAACCCTTAAAACGAAAGACGACTTAAAAATTGACCATACGGAAAATCATGGCAGCAAACCGTTTTAGGCCTCAGCAAACTTTCCAAATTACTCAATTCTCTCTCCAAATAATCTATCCGCATATTCATACAATATTTGATGAATAATCTATACAGAAGGGACTTTAAAGTACTTACATTTTATTTGGTTTGAACAGCTCATCCGTTGTAAATTGGACTTGTTTAACCAGATGCAAGCCATTCGTACAATGTTGGATCAACAAATTGCCAATAGGTGATGACACCACAGTTGAACAGATCTTTGAACAAGTCATCTATTATTTTTGAACCATTTAGAACTTTTATCAACACAAAAGTTTTAGTACAAACATTAGGAAAAGAATGCCGATAAGAAAAATTAAGAAATAATATAATAATGAAATATGTTTTAAAAGCACCCTACAACACAAAAACCATGATTTTTTTTTTAGTCAAAGTCTATTTTCTTTCTCAAACTATGGCAATTAAAAGATTCTTAATCTATGTTTTTCAAATGGTTTTCTGAACATATTAAATTGAATTATTTATGAAGTCAGGCTATCAAATGTCGTGAAGTCAGGCTATAAACTGATAGCATTGTTATTTACGATATTATATACCTCATATTGTTGACAGAGTTTCATGCTACATAACTTTTTTTTTATTTCTGACATTTTTATTTTCAGCTAAACATTTCAGAATGTAATTAAGACAAATGGTAGAAAATGGAGCCTGGAAATACTGACTACACTTTTTAGCATTGGAACATTGAAATTTGTATAAGAAAAGGGTTTAAAGAGAAATAATTAATTATATAATTTTAAAAAATTATCGATATTTATAATATTCTCTTTACAAACTTTAATCACGTATCAACACTCCCTAATAACGAGCTGTAATCAGGTACAGCAATTAACCTGTAATCAATATGTCCTAACGAAATCATCTCAGCTGGTGTCTTGTCTGTATGTACTGAGATTAAATCTTGTAAAAATCCACACGGTGTACCCATTGACACATCTAATAAAACATTACCTAAACGAATCTTCACTTTCCCTGATTTATGAATTTGTAGTTTACCTATAACACCTTCAGAGACATTCTGAAATGTAAAGTCTTTTAATTGTTCTTCAATTGTTTCTTCGTTGATTTTCTCAGTTTCACTAAGGACACCAGGTTCCATTTTAACTGTCGGATCGTCGTGGGCTAAAGGTTTGATAGGTAATGTATCAGGAAACTGAAAGAACATTAATTGACCGTTAGGGTTGTCGTCTGTGAACAAGTCTGTTAAATTTACTTCTGAAATGGCTTCACTATTTTTGTTTATAATTGTTTTTTTAGGTAATGGTTTTTTCTCATCCAAATCTACTTCTGCAGGTTTTTCATCTACATCTGTAATATCTGTGTTTTCAATTTTTGGTTCTTCTTTAATTTTTTGTGTCAATCTCGAGGCTAATGGTAATGTAATAGGTGCAAGGTTACCAAGTTTCATTTCATCTTCGTTAAGTTCGATTTTACCTTCGTCTTTTAGCATTTCAAAAACTTTATCAGAAATCAACTCTTCTTCCAGCTCACCTTTTAAATTACCTACTGTTGATGTACCACTACCACCACCACCTCCTCCACCAAAACCACCACCTCCCCCGCCTCCACCACCGCCAAATCCTCCTCCATAGCCACCTGTAAATACACTAGCTAATGTTTGTTGTACTGCTGGACCCTGAGAAAATATACCCGATGAAGAAATAATTTCACCCCTTCCTCTACCACCTCGACCACGTTTACCTCGAAAGCCACGTTGATTACCACCTGATCGTGGTCCTCGACCATCATGTGCTTCTTCTTTTTTAACACTTCGAGATACTATATTTGGCGTAAATGTTCTCTTTGGTGTTCCACCAAGTGTTAAATCTCTAGCTGGTTTTAAAGAAGGTAATCTAGCAGGAGTTGCACCCCTACCACGACCTTTTATACCAAATCTACTGAGTGACGCAGAAAGTTTTAAATCGATGTTATCATTTTTCTTTTCTTCACCGCTCATTTTGTAAATATATATTATTTTTTAACCTACATGAAAGTAACACTGTAAATCTACATAAAACTTATGTTTAAAAAAAAACTTACTTACCTAACTCGATCTTACAAGTTTAGACAAGATCTTATCCAAAATCTTCGCAAGATTCTGACCTTAAAAGATTGTGGTCGAAAAAATCTGGTTGCAAGATTTATGCAAGTTGTAAGATTTTCAAACATTCTGACAACATCTTACCAAGATCATTTCAAGATTTAAAAACAAGATCTTTTGTAGATCTTAATTTAGATCTTAACTGTCAACAAGGAAGATCTTAACTGCAAGATCCGTGTAAGATCTCACTGTGTTCAAACTGAGAGATAAGAATGTAAGAAAGGATTTAGTGGAGCTAACAAACATACATGCATTTATTTTTCATAAACAAATCTAGTTTTACTTAGTTTGGGGTAAAATAAAAATCTCTCAGGCAGTAGTGCCTCTTTAAGATTGAACATTTTATCAAATAAATGACCAGATTATATATTTATATTCTATTTGTACACCATATAATCAAAAACAACAACAACAACAACATTAAAATTACTAAGTCTAAATTTTTAATCAAAATAATTCTCAAGAAAATGGTGTACTCTTATTGATAAACATTATACAATGGTTGTAAGAGGAATTAAAAGAATAAGATAGATGGTTTTTCTAGGTGCAGGTTTTTCTATTCAAGAAATACGAGCAAGAATATCGAAAAATGACTTAATGACTTGAAAACATATAAGCCAACATTAATGCAGAGTTTTATTTTAAAATAGAATCAAAGGAATAAATAAAAGTATTATTAAAGGAACTCTAAGGTGACAAGACAAGTTAGCCTGAATTAGATTGAAGAGCTTCAGAAATAAAGATCAGTCCTTTTTTTTTATGGAAAAATCTCTTTTCATTCTTACGATATCTTATAAAGTTTGGGTTTGCAAATTCGTGCATTAAAAAATTTGATGAAAACTTGATGACTTGAATCTAGTCCTTTTCATTTTTTACATAACTAAGACATCATAGTATGCAAGCAAATGTAAAAGTCCTTCAAATATCATTTTTTATCTTATAAAAAACACTTAAAATGAGTTTAGGGCTTTTCTTCACTGTTTTTCAATAAAGTTAACTGCAGCTACTAAGATTTTGAATAAATTTTGCTAACTTTACTATAGTTAGTGACCAAGGGAAGTTTGAAACAAAACTATAAATTGAAAAATGAAAACCTTGCACTTTCTTCCTCAATACAAATTTATTTCACAACATCTGTAAGTGATTCAAATTAACATGAAAGAAAAATATCGTCTTGTTTATAATGCATATTAAAATATACACAATGAATTTGTCATAAATACACAAAACATAAGAGAACTTAAATTTATCAAAAAACAATAACCATGCTGAACAAAGCTTATTTTTTAAAGATTGTTTAGCAAACTCGAAGTATACTGATTTTGAGTTAAATAAGAAATTGTGTTATAAATCCAGCTTTTATCCACCTCAAATCCTATAGGATATCTTCAGCAAAGACATGGATCCAATTAAAAACAATAGTAATAAAAGCAAAATACAAAAAAATTTAAAAAGAAAAATATTGCTCTTCCTTAAAACCTAGCTTTTCTAGATTAGGAATACAAGCATAGTTAATCATTGGTGGTGGACCACACATTAGAATTAAAGAATCATCACATGAACCTGGCAGGTGATTACCAATCATTTCATCATTAATGAAACCACTACTGTACGACCAATCAGATGTTGGTCGATCCAATGTATACCATAAGGAGAAACGATCAGGGTATTCTGATTGGATAGTTTCGAGCTCTTTACGCACCAAGATATCTCCTTCTGTTTGATTGGCGAATAATAAAGACATATTTGTCTTGTCATTTTCATCTTTCAAAATCGCCTTGATAATTTGTAACATTGGAGTTATACCAGTACCTCCCGCAATCATACCAACATTTTTACACCGCAAAATTTTCTTTGTGTTACCTTCAGAGATCTTAAACTCACCATTCTGAAGATAAGTTAAATGCCCTGAAGGCCCTCTAACATCTATATAATCACCAATTTTCATCCCTTCCAAATGCTGAGACATTTTACCACCATCAGGGAATTTAGGATGAACGTTTTTAAAATATACCTTTATGACAAGATCAAAATAACCAAGTTCGTCATCGGATGTGACAGGTGTATAAGGTCGAATGACCAGCTTACCGTCAACTCTTGTGCTCAAATACATGTGCTGCCCAATTGGTAAACCAAGAACATGTTCTTCGGATTGTAAAGCAAATCGAAATCTTCTTGTGTCATGGCTAACTTCTTCTTTTTCAATCAACTTGAATGGAATCTTCTTCTTAGGATCAAGTGCCACCTTTTCTTCAGGTTTCCGCTTCTTTAAAATGTAAGAGATAAAGCCAAGTGCGACTGTGATTGCAACTGCTGAGACTGCAATCAAAAGCTTTCTATTTTGATCAAAATCTGCCATATTGATAGTATTTTATAAATCTAAAATAAATATAAATAAGTTACTTGTTTTTTACTTAAAAAAAGGATTTCTCATAAAGAGCTTTAAAAATTATGTAAAATGCTTTTTTATAAAATATCTTAAATTGGTTGAATATAACATATCTTAAATTGAACCGTTAAATCCCACCTTAACCCTATTCATACTGGGCTTTTGGAGGATTCAATTTACTGGGGGGGATGGATTCCGACACTAAAAACTAGTAACATGAAACTTTTCAGTTTTAATACGAATAATAATTAATAAAATAATTGGCTGTCAGTATTTTTTTTTGATGACATAATATGCGACACACCGAACAACAGTTTTTGTTTTGAAAATCATAAGTCTTACAAAATGTGTCATTACTTTTGATAAATAGAGATTTTAAAGAGGCACTGCCTCAGAAATTGCTTATAAGAAGCGACTTTCTAAGTAGATTTCAAAACTAATTTCATTTTTTCCATATGATATCAAATAAGGCTAAAAACATCGTTTTTATAAACTAAAGACAATGACGAACAACAATTTCATCCAATCGAATTGCGTAAAACCATCAACAATTATTATTTTGGTTCCAAAAATAATAAAAATTGAAATTTTTATTTTAAAGTACAGACAAAACTACTTGAAATTATAGGATAAAATTTAAACTGGTTGAATAACTCTATATTCTCTTTAGAATCAGCTACTTTTAAAGGGGATTAAATTTTGTGAGGATTAAATTTCGCGGATGAGCTTATCGGGGAAATTTAAATATTTTGCGGGGATTTAATTTCGTCGATGGACCTTTTTCAAAAATTACGCATTTTTCGCGGATTACAAACATAAATACTATTTTTGATACAAGTGAGTTTGGTAAAGAAAAGTAAAAGTAAGTACTAAAATAAAAGCTCAGTTGCATTATATTTTTACATATCTTCATTTTCTTATTTCACCACTTTCTTACTTACACCCTTTTGCTTCATGTTTCGCACCTTTTCTTAAATTTTTATAAAATTTCGCTGATTCGGTGGTATTTTCAAATATCTCGCGAGGATTTAATTTCGCGGATGGCAAATTTTTAAATTCTCGTTGGGATTTAATTTTGTGGATTACGCGGATTTAGCCTGAAATCCGCATAATTTAATCCCCGCGAAATTTAATCCCGAAAAAATTTAAGTAATAAAATTTTCTGTGTCAGTGCCTCTTTAACATGATTTTTTCACTAAATGGAAGGTAAAGAAATGTTCTTTCTTATTTCTCATACTTTTTTAATAATTTTGAACAGCAGACCATCTATGACGTCAAAAAAGTCATAAGAATGACAAATGTCGAAAAATGATGTCATATAAAGTGCTGACGTCAGCAAAAAAGTCATATTTTCCCAATTGTATCAATGCAATTAACATCTGTAATAGGTTATGGCAATTTGAATTTTTTAAATTTTCAAGGTAAAAGAGATATAATTTCTGTTCTGATTGGTCAATAGGGCTAAAATTTTCAAAAAACGT
>JAYJMI010155866.1:0-10206 GCA_036873855.1 Sarsia tubulosa
GCTTTTTCATTTATGGAATAGACTTTATCTGTTTCTATAGCGCTAATCTTGGTCCAGAAACACTTCCATGTCTAAACGCTTCTTTAATCTTTATTTTTTTCGTGTTACCAAAGGGAGTTTCTACGTTGCCGTTACATTTGTATTCATTCTTCGTATTGTTTCAACCTCTGTCACCTTTATCCTTATCATGTTATACATTTCATTGCAGGCATCGTTTAACCAAAGTTTGTCAAAACATTTCTCTGCATCTGCCAAAATTACATATAATTCACTTCCTATGTACTTGTTGTAGTCAATTATATATCTGATGTCCCTCCTCTTCGATGTTCAGTTTTCCTTTTCGTAATGTCACATTGTTTCTGTCTTGAAGTATCCTTTCAAATGTTTTGCTTATTATGTTTGTTAAGAATAATCCTCTTTGATACTTCATGCTCTTTCTCTCTTTCTTTCTTTCTTTCTTTCTTTCTTTTTATGGTGGTATGGCATAACGGTAACACATTCGCGATTCAATCTAGCGACCCCGTTTCAATACTCGACCGGGCAGAAACGCTGTACCATCCAATCTGTCTTGGGTGTTTCAAGGGAAACACTTGGTTCCTATAGCTGCCTAGGAACAAGGGTGCGGTTCGCCGTGCGTTAGCAGGACTCGGACTAAATAGTTACTACAGTAGTAGTTGACTGCCGTCACAAGTTGTCACATCATCCGAGTATAAAAAAAAGAAATATAAATATTCTATATGGAGAGATATGCAGAAACTCTGGCCGAAGTGGGGTTCGAACCCACAACCTTCGTGTCGGTATCACGACGCTTTAACCAACTGTGCTATCCGGCCTATACTGACTTGAATGACTTATGTCATTTGAAGCTAGTACAGAGCGAGTCACAACCGGCAGTTCGAATCCAACTTCACCAGATTTCTGCAAGAAGGGAAGGGGGGAGGTAGTGATAATTATATTTCTCTTTCTTTCTCGTTCTTTCTGCTTTATTTTTGTAAATTGATTTTACTTTCATTCTTTCCCCCCTGTGTTGGTATTTTCTTGCTCTTTGTAATTGTGTTGTACATTTTGAGTACTCGTTTTTCATAAGTAGTAGTAGTTATTGCTTTTTCATTTATGGAATTGACTTTATCTGTTTCTATAGCGCTAATCTTGGTCCAGAAACACTTCCATGTCTAAACCTCATATGTAGTCGTTTTTCCACCCTTCAAGATCTTTTGTTTTTTGTTTTTTAATTTTTTTGTCATATATTTTATTTCTTCTTCTGTTAACTCATTCATTGTCCTGTCTTTTGTTTTGTCTGTATAATCTTCTGTCTTAGTTCTACAAATTCTTTTGCTCGTTTTTCTTCCTCATCTTTTCCTACTTTAAGTTTCAGCAAATTTCGGTAATTTTCTCTATACACCTCTTTGCTTTCTTCACCAGTTTTAATTCTACGCCATTTGCATCTTTCATTGCAGTTCTTTTTTCATCTATCATGTTTTTATCTAATTGTTTCTTGTTTTCCCAAAATGTGTTAGAATTGATTCAATTTTTTTCTTTATTGTCTCTGCTATCTTACATAACCGTTTTTTTTCTACTACATCCTTTTCTCGTTGGATACCAGGATAGACATACCAACTGAGATGGACGTTCAACAGCAAGAAAGGAACATCTCAAAAGACATCTCTTAAGTCTTGAAATTTTAGAAATTAGCACCTTAAAAGCATTAAAAATAATTTATTTTTTATTTCTATGTTTTATGATAGTAATAAAGTTATTTCTCTAAAGGAGTTTTTAAAAGATGTTTACTGTATTTTTACATCAAATTTTATTTGAAAACCCAAAGTTTAAAAACAAAAATAGGAAGCAAATTTTAAGAGTATTAAGGATATTTTGGACGGTTATATATACCTCCTTTATCAAGCTTTACAATAAAGTATTAAAGTTTTTTCTTTGTTAAGAGTTTATCTCCATTAATAGATGTTTATTCATTTACTCACTCATACTCAACTCTACTAAGATGTCATTAAAAGATTTATGTAATGTATGTCTTTTTCTGTGCTTTTTCTGTGCTTGTTTAAGGATTAGTTTGTTAAAAAACAGGCTGGTGATTGTCGGTAATTATTATTGTTCCATACTAAGATATATGCATGTCGGAATTTTGGCGTCTCTGTAAAAACATTTTAAAAACTTAATGTAGTTAAAATCAATGTAACACGCATAGTTGGAAGCAATACACCAATTCAACATTTCTTATAACACCAATTCAATATTTCTATAAATAGAAATATTAGCAACCCGTACCCTAAACTGTTCCGAGTCTTTTTTATTAAATATTTCTCTAGTCAATTTGATAAACAAGTAAAAAGGAAATAGTTTAGGGGGGACAGAATTAATTAGTTTCCTAAAGTTAATGATGTTGAATTGGTGTATTAGAGATTTAATGATAAGAATATTATATAACTTAATATGAGTTGAACGTCCATTTCAGTTGGTATTTCTATGATACCAGTCTTTATAATTCTCATCTTTTCCCTTCTGATGTATTGTTTTTTTTGTTTTTCAATTTGTAGTATAGATTTCGCTTTTCTTAATATCTTACGCCTTTTTGTTTCCTTTTTGCTTTTGGATAGTCTCTTGGTTGTTTTGAATACTTTATTTACTACTCTCATCACTTCTTTGTCCCATGTTGTATATTTCTTTTGCATAGATGTTCCTTTTTCTTCCCATATTTCTGCTAACTAACTGTTTTCTTCCCTGCATATTTCTTCTAACTTACTGTTTTCTTCCCTGCATATTTCTGCTAACTTACTGTTTTCTTCCCATCATATTTCTGCTAACTTACTGTTTTCTTCCCATCATATTTCTGCTAACTTACTGTTTTCTTCCCATATTTCTGCTAACTTACTGTAACTTACTGTTTTCTATTTCTTGTTTATAAATATTTTTAATCCTTTTTCTGATTCTTGAGCAGCATAAACTATTCGCTACCCTTATATCTGTTTGTCCATTATTTATTCTTATCCATAGTTGTTCTATGCTTTTATTTCATCTACTATTGTGACAATATTGTTAATGCCATTTTGTATAGGAAATGCAACTCCACCTGCCACTGCTTTTCTGTCCTATCCTGATTATTGTATCCATCTATTTATATTGTGTCATTTTCAGCAAGTTGGGCTTCTGTTATTCCTACTAATGTTGGTTTTACTTATTTTATAATTTATTTAACTTTCCCTTGTAATCCCCTTATATTCATATTTAATGTTGTAAATATTTATAATTCATTTCTTATCACTTGACGTCTTCTTGTTTATCTAATTCGAATTCTTCGTCTTTAATTCTTCTAATTCTTCTAATTCTAATTCTTCTTTTTTAATACATCCAATTCCATATTGTTTTTATATATGTTATCAATGAATTGGATCTTTTTTATTGTCGATAAGTCTGTGGTTGACTTGCATACCATCCTAGATTTCCTTGATTCATCATTTCTTGTTCTTGTGGTATCCCAATTTGTTGTTTTGTCATGCTTTGCAGTTTCATTTGTTCTTGTTGTTCTTGGAATGTTTTCATTCTTGTCATTATTCTGTTCTCTAAAATAGAGTTTTCCTGAAGCTCATTCTTATCTACTGTTTGGTTTTTATTTTTTTTCATCATTTATACAATACAGCTTCGCCTTTTGTTCATTACTTGTTTTGTGAAAATTTCGTTTTTCATGGTGATTTTCTGGCCTTCCATATTCTTGTTTATTATTTTTGTGTTCTATGTGATAGAATCTGCAACGTGGTTGCTATCGAATCTACATTTTTGATCTTTATATCTATTTTTAACTTATTATATCTATACTGACAATTTTCCCTTTTGCATTCTTGATCTTCCATCGCAAAATGACTCAAACCATTTTTTTTGTTCTCTTGGCTATGTTTGAATTTGCATCCCCTTCTCTTTTTATAATCTTTCTGCGTCATATTTGCAGTAGTCATCTTTTTTAGTCACTGCATTTTCTTCTCTTTCTACATTTCTATTATTGTTGTTACTGTGTTCTGAGCGTTTTCTCCATTCAGCGTTTTGACATAATAAATCTTCATTCACTTTTTCATATTGTCTAGTGAGTCACATAAATGATTTGTTTTTCTCTTGTTTTCGTTTATTTCACTAAGTTTCTCTTCATACTTCACTTTGTAATTGATTACCGCATCTTTTAATTTCTTTATTTCTTTGTCTTTAACTTTAACTTCATCTGAATTTGCTTTCCTTATTTCTTCTTTTTATTGTTCAACTAGTTGTATAGTTTCTTCTATTTATTCTATAGTTTTGTCTTTTTCTTCTAGGGCATGTAGGGTTTTTTCAATCCATTTAATTTCATTTTCTTTTTTTTCACTATCATGGCTTTGATCTTGTTTTTATACTCTTCTACTGTAACCCATCTTATATCATCTACCCAGATTGTGTTACTAATAATCGTCGAACACTCAGTAAATCAACGTAGTTATTGCAGTTTTAATAATTTGTCGACATGCACTTCACTTAGGTGTTACGGCTTTTATGTTAGATATATCAGAGAGCACAGTATATAGAACATTTACTGGATGGGTTGTTTCCATGGATAATTTTTTTTATGAAGTTAATTTAACACATATAACTTCTCAATGATATTTTTAAAGAGAAAGGTAGGTCATGGTACAACTGATACTGTTATCGATGCAACAGAATTTAACTTTCAACAACAAACAAATTATGATTTGAATACCTTACCATTTTCTAATTATAAAAACATCAATACTGGTAAGGCTCTGATTTGAATAACACCTCATGGGTCAGGTCTTATATTCAGTGACATTTATCCAGACTCAATATCAGATAATGAAATAACTGAAAAGTCAAATATTCTTGAATTTGTTGAGAAAAATTATGAAATAATGGTTGATCGTGGACTCTCGATACAAGACCTTTGTGCATCGAAAGGTGTTTATTTGACTCGATCATGTCAAATATCAGGTAATCAATTTCCACAGGCTGATGTAGCCACAGGCTGGTGTAGCTGGTAACTTTGACCTTGCTTTTACTCGTATTCATGTAGAAAGATATATCGGATGTGTGCGTGACTGGTCAATATTAAATGCTGTTTAGCCTGTTCAAAGAATGGATTTATTATTAAATCTACTTGGAAATTCTTGTGCCACGTAGTTAATCTTACTATGAAACCGACGGGTACGAAACAGTAAACGTTTTATTCTCTTATAATGCGATTGCGGCAATCAAATAGTTTGTTGACCACTCTATGCATACAATTTTGGGAGCGCAAATCGCATCAACATCTTCGTTGAAATGCAATTTTAGATTAACTTTTTCAGAAAACGAAATGATTAAATAAGTTCAAAATACGTGATTTGATTACTTTGAAAATGACAAGAAAATTAGTTCAGTTTAGTTTTTTTAATACATGGTAGTAATACATGGCAATAAATAGTCAGAATATATCTTAAGGTTTCGTCTTTACTAATATGGTAGTTTTCGGGACGACGAGAAAAAATAAACAAAGAACGAGAAAAAAAAGGTCTAAAATACGAAAGCTTTCGTTTTTTATCTAAATATGGTAGTTTTCGAGATAAAAAAAGAAACGAAATATATCGAGAAACAAACAAAGTTTTTGCTTCATATTTATCAGACTTCTCTCTATTTGATTTGAATATAAAGAAATTTGAATATAAAGAAATGCTTGTTTATAAAACAAATATACATCAAACACGAAGTAATAGAAATAGAAAAAATTCCCAAGTCTCGTGGCAGGCTTTTCTTTTCAAAGGTTTACGTAACTTATCTAGCCTGATCTAATGTCAAGATTTCTATTCTAAAAAAGCGGAAAAATGAAACTAACCAGGCTACCACTTTTATACGAACTAAAGTTCGTATATTTTTTTTGTCACGTGCTAATAACGAAACTTTTAATATTGTCGTCATAGAAATCTATTGAAATGAAAATAAACTAATGACGTAGTTTTGTATTAAAAATCTTATTAAAAATAGTAGTGGAAGGTCGCAATATAATATACGGATTTGATTTACTGCACTAGAATATCTGAGAGAACAGCTTAAAACATATTTTTTTAAGAATAGACAATATTTACTCTAACAAGCATATTTTAGCATTCAGAGAAATTAATCTTACGTTATCAAACGATGTTTTAGTTTGGACTTACGTTATCAAACGATGTTTTAGTTTGGACTAAATTGCTTAATAAGGATTAAAAACTGAGTTGCTTTGAAAATCTAAATATCGTTTTTTATATTAGATTTTTTTGTTTTATCTTGGAATCCCTTTAAATAGTTTGAAATCCATAAATTCTAATTTGTTTTTCTTTACAATAGATGAACGCAATCAAATGTTTATTTAAAATATTACATTTATCATTTGTTTCATGTTTAGAAATGAAAAGTTTATTATTGGGTTTTATTGATTAACTGTAACTTTGATTAGTTGTTAAAAGTATAAATTTTCAAAAAAAAAAAATGTGAAAAAAATGTTTTCACCAAGGTACTTACTCTTAAAATTTGGGGGCGGTTATTTTACCCACTACTTTTTTTGCTGAATCGATTGAAAACTTTTATTGTCCTATTAATAATTTTATTCGCCATGACTAATTGGTTATAGTATTTTTCATAACTTTCTGTTTCCGTAACTAAATCGAAATAACTATTTCTCATATCATGATATTATTCATAAATAATGCTTTTAATGTTATTTTTTTCATAATTTTCTAATTTTCTTAACTTCTGGTTTTATGAAGCTTATTTCTCTATTGTAATAAGGTGTGAATTACGTTTTGTCAAATAATTGCTTCGTTGTTTTCTGTCAAACAATAGTTTTACTAAGCTCGTTGTTTAATTTATACAATTTAGTTATCCATGGAACTTTTACGACAATTTAGGTAGGTTTTTCCTGCGGTATAAATTGTATAATTGTTTTATAATAGCAAGGTTTTATCATCTTTCTACTTTCATGGTTTCATCTATAATCAAAGTAAATACATTGAAAAGGCAAAATTTAATGGTGCAGCATATTCTCTTGTCAAATATAAATTTTAAATGAAAGAATTAAATTTTCTTGAAATACTTCTTCTTCTCACAAATAAGTGTACAAAATTTCAGGGTCAAACAATAACAGGAAGTTATTTTTTTTTTCATTTTGTCGAACCTAGGTAGCATCAAAAAATGGCAAAAAATGCCAAAAAAATTTAATTTAGCCAAAGTTAACATGGAAATACATTATAAAAGTATAGTTTCATTTGTTTTAAGACATTTAATATCATTTGAAGTCATTAATTCAATAATTAAAACCATTTTTACCTTCATTGTATTTACATATATTAATTTTTAAGATTTTGCCAATTTGGAATAGGAAAAGTGCTGACGTCAGCATTTCTTAAGGAAATCTCAATTTTTTTTTGCAGAAAATAAACGTTTATATGCTTGTTGGTAATCATGCAAAGTTATGTGGTATTTAGGCTAGCGAAACAGATTTTAGATGGGGTAGGTAAATTTACCTACCCCCCCCCCTATTTAACGTCTGAAAAAAGCCCCCCCCTAGAATAGGGTTAAAACCTGAAATACTTGAGCAGAGGTGAAAATGATGCTTTTTGAACTGCATTGCTCTACTTTTGCTTTCGATCAGTATCGTCGTGCTGAAATACAAGCTGAAAGTGATCTGTAATATCAGCTGCTTGTATTAACAATAAACAAATTTCTTGAAAATATCTCAAGTTCTTAAATAAATACAACAAACAAGAAAGTATAAAAAGTTGCTTTTTACTATAAAAAGTTATTACAAAAAGTTATTAAAGGAAACAAAAATTGAATGTCTAGGCATATTTGCAGTGTTAATTTGTCGAGTAAACAATTTTTTGGCGAGTAAACAATATTTTTTAAAATAAATATAGAAGGAGAAAGGAGATTCTAGAATTGTATGCAAATTTTATTTGGTTAGTACGCATTGCTTTTCAGAGTAAAAATAAAAGAAAGTAAACTAAAGAAAAGTAAAATGAACAGAAGAGACCAGCATTATTTTCACAACAATGACGTTGCACATTTTACAAACGCATCGCTCAACAAAACAACAATAACTTCTGATATAGATGCCATACTTTATATAAATGCGAGTATATCATTAGGAATTGCGTTTTTCGCAATCTTTGGTAATGTGATATTGATTTTTATATACTACAAATTCAAGCATATCAGAAACATCAACAATACTGTTGTAACTCTGCTATCGATAAGTGATTTTCTTCGTGGAAGTATTGTGATGACAGTGAAAGTTTATGATCAATATGCATCCAAGGTTAATCTTCCACCGGTTGCTTGCGGTATCACAGCTGTGGTGTGTGGCTTCACCTTTGTATTCAGCCCTTTGATACTAGCATTGATAGCTTTCATTAGATATGGTAAGATTGTTGGTTGGAAATATAAATTGTTGAGTTTAACCAAGATAAAAGTTTACAGATTAGCGTTTTTAGCATTTTTCATAGCGGCAATTTTTTCATTATTACCATATTTTAATGTCGGCTTTTATGAATACAGCATTCCTCATGGTGTTTGTTTTGCGCCCTGGAAAGATGGAAATTTTGCTTTCCGTGCAATATTTTATGCCTTGGTTGTAGGTATAGCTTTTCCGATATTAACAGTCTCGTACTTAAAGTTATATCTCGTATTACGAAAACATCGCAAAAACATTGAAAAGGTTCGCGCCAGTTCTGGTTTATCTGAAATGAATTTCAACGTAATTCAACAGTGCAATTGCCATGACAACAATGATGTATCAATAAGTAACAGAGAACTAAAGATCAAGATCAAAGAAGAGAAAGTCACCTACCACAACCAGAAAGTCACCTACCACAACCAAGTTGGCGACGAGAAAGAAGATTCAAATACATATAAGTTCGAGTCGAACATTGCAGTTGTAGTAACTCATACAGAAAAAAAGAAAAAAGTAAAATGTAGATGCAAAAAGCCACAAAGTTCTGAGTCACAAGGAAAAACAATAACTCGTCAAGAATACCAGGTCACTAAATTAATGATTATGATATTTATTGCTTATTGTGTTTGTTGGTTACCGGCTGCCGTAATAAACGTCATTGCGTTATCAAGACCACATTATGTTTCGAACATTTCGAAAATCATAATTGTGACGATGGTGGATTTAAAAAGTGGACTTGACCCAATCATTTACGGCTTCGGTAACAGACAGTACAGAAAAGCTTTTGCAAAACTTCTTGAATAAATATTTCAAGAAAATATGTGATAGTAATCAAGCTTCATTCTTGCTGGATGCTGTAGATAATAAAAGCGACTGAGAGATTTTATATTTGTAGAAATATATATGTAAATATGTAGTATTAAAAGTACAATTGTCAAATATAAGTTATAAATTACAATGAGCAACAAATGTTTGGATGCAAATAGGGTTAAAAAAAGACTTGTATGGGTTGCTAAGCTTTCAGAGTAAATCTTCGCTAGAAAAAATGCACAGAAATGTTTGAAACATTATACCAGGAACAAGGTTGTAATATTTGAAATATTTATTCCACCCGTTTTACGGTAGATACATGGGCGTTACGGAAATATAAGGTTGTAATATATTTGAAATATTTATTAAGGTGAGTTAACAGCTAAGAGAGATAACACTCCTAGCTTACGCAAACATAACTAATAAAGTAAAACTGCGCTATTCAAATTTATTTTATAAACACGTACAAGCAAGTATATATTTATCAAATATTAAATAAAATCATTATCTGTCCAAGTTCAACCCTGCTAACCTTTGACCTTGCCTTGAAGACGCTGTCAATATTATTCAAATCGCTTTCAAATCATTTTGTCATCATTTATCACAAGGACTTTCCTAGAAATAATGTTTTTAGTTCAAATTATTATGTATCTAAAACATTATGTATCTAAAACATATTGTACATTTTTTCAACTTTAAAGGACCTCCCACGATTTTTCTGATTTTGAGTTTTTAAGGAATCATGTGTA
The DNA here is from genome assembly GCA_036873855.1 of Sarsia tubulosa. NCBI lineage: Eukaryota > Metazoa > Cnidaria > Hydrozoa > Anthoathecata > Corynidae > Sarsia > Sarsia tubulosa. The sequence goes on from JAYJMI010155866.1 coordinate 10,015, forward strand.
GCAAAAAATTAGAAAGAGAATGGTCCAGACGATTTTTTTTTCATTTTTTTTATCAGAAATTAAGGTTTTAAAATTAAAAGTGATCCTCGTAATTTTATTGTGCGTGACGTCATGTACGATTGTTATAATTTATGTTTAATTACTATTGTGATAATAAACATATAATTTAATTAAAGAAAAATGTTGCATTGA
>JAYJMI010156199.1:0-10201 GCA_036873855.1 Sarsia tubulosa
TTAGGCTTATTTTTTGACGAGGATTTCGAATATCTTATTCATTTTTTCTGAAATTCAAATTTGAAAATCCATAATGGTGGATGCTTACGCTGCTAAAGAGGTGTATAGTTTTCACATATTGTAATACTTCAAAGATGAGTCTAAAAAGTGTGAATAAGTCGCAACCTCGTTCCCAGAGTAAATTTTCGCTAAATTATTCTGGGAATGAGGTTGGATAAGTTGGAAAAAATACTGAAATTCAAAATTTTAGGACTTAACTTTTGGTCAAAAAGAAATTGCTAAAGTTTATTTGCGGCTATTCTTTCAAGTTGAAAAACTCTTGTATTATTTGACGGAACTTACCAAAACAGTCACCCTGGATCCTTCTAAATTTACATAATGCAATGGGTATGAAAACATTTTGTTGATTATCCTGCTTAAAAGGGGTATGAAAACTCGATGAAATGTTTTGTTAGGGCATAAAAACTTTTTTGAATGTTTTCTGGGGTTGTGAAATCTTTTTTTAAAAATGAAAAATTTCCTCCTCCTTTCTATTGTGGCCTCTTGTTCTTGAAAGGTGTTAAAATATAGGATCGTCTTGGTAGACACTAAAAACTCGTATATTTCATAACTTGTATACAGAAAAATTATCAGGCAAATACAATACAAGATCAAAACAGCTCAAGAACCAATAATAAAAACAAAGCATAAAGAGTTTTGCAGCAGCTATCGTGCACCGCACATATGGAACAAAATCACACCTCTAATTTTAGAAAGTACAGAAATAGATTCTTTAAACGTTTTTAAGAGTAAAGATAAAGCAAATATCAAAACCTTACACGAAATTGATTCATATTTTTAAAAAAATCTTGAAAAACATAATAAGAAAAAATATCTTATTATTCTACTAAATCGAGAGATTTAACTTAGAGAATTAATCAGTATTCTACATCGGTTCTCGGTGACAAGACTCGCATGAAGTCTTCTTTGAGTTGCCCGAACTTTCTCTACACTTATTGATATTTCTCTAAACATTTTGACCTACTCATAGTTAGATTTTGTTAAAGTGCTTAAAGACGCTTTTAAATCACATAAATTTATTCATTTTAATAAATCCCTCATGCAGCCTCGAGCCTAAAACCTCAATTTTAGGGAAAAAAGATGACGTCATCAAAAATAATGAGAAATTTTATAAGAAATATATATACTTTTCTTAAATTTAACGTTCGTGTAATTAAATAGAACACATAAATTTATTTTTAATGGTATAATAACCGTTTGGAAAGATGTATGAAAAGACCACAACAAGAATGCCAGAACCGTCCTCGTCGAGATTACTTTAACAAAAGATCATGGTTTTTCTAACTTTGATTTAATTAATAAAGCCTCGTAAAGCCGTTTAAGGAGATATGAGTTCAGTTTGAAAAAAGCCATACCGTAAATTCCTTTAATGTTCCTTTAATTCCTTTGTTCTTGTGCAAAAGTTGCACCGACTTTTTCGTAAAAAAATCCTCCAACTAAAGAATACGCCAAAACGAGGTTTAACGTATTTTCAAAATTTTGTATTCTAAAAATATCTAGCGGGGGAGAAAAATAACACGGTTTAACCAGTATATGCAACTTTAAAATGGTTTAGATAAAATTAAAAATGTTGTAATTGGGAAAATAACTGGCGGCAATCAAACTAAAGACAATTTCCAGCGTTATAACAAAAGAGATCAAAGAAAATAACTGACAAGTGAAACGAATTTCGCTTTCCCAAATTTTAATTGCGGTTACAAGTTCTTGTTGTTGATAACTGAATGTCATAGATTATCCTGAGAGTGTATAATCAAGGATACAGCTTAGATATGTGACTTCAGAGTGACGCTTAATATCAGTTTCGCAGAAGGTAATCAATTTTTTTTAATCTTCGATTTATACCAAAAGGAATAGATTTTGTTTTGTCTTCCACAAAATGAATACTATGTTTATTATCAACAAACCAGTCACACAAATTAGAATAGTCTTCTGAAAGTTCCTATTTCGATTCTTTTTACATCTTTGTCCTGAAAGACAATGCACAAGTCATCTCAGACTAGATTAGAAGTTTAAATAAAAATCCATGCCGTAAACTGAAACCCACATTTTGCGACTTCCGACCGTATTTAAGAGCGAACGACTTTTCTAAAGTCTAGAGTCATCTGCATAAAGAAAAAGAACTGCAATACAGCCAGTACTTAGTTTATCGTCATAAGTAATAAAAAAAAGCTTTCTTGCATCAGAGAATTCAAGGTGAATTCACCTCTCTGCTTGCATACAATCAAATTCACCTTTGCGTTTAGATTAGAGACTTAGATTAGAGACTGCAAGTCTTACTGTGATTTTTTGTAGATAAGATTTGAACCAATCAGCAGCTTCATTTGAAAAAAAGAATATAGCATTTCTCAGTCAATATTTCGTAGATAATCGAAGGCTTTTGTATCAATCTAAATACTGTTCTTTTTCAAGACCGTAAATAAGAAAATGCAAAATATGTTGAATTAAGCTTCAATGAGTAGCTTTTCCCTGTTAACCCTTTTCCGTATACGAAATTTGACCAAGTTTAGGACAAAATTTGGACCAGAAATATTTTTTTGGATAATCAACCCGGCAAATATGTTAATCTACAAGCTATTCTAATACCTTTCTAAAACTGCAAAAATAATTTAAATAACGTTTACACAACACAATAGATTCAAATTTGAATACCGTCGGTTTTTATGAAAAATTCGAAGTTCTAGAGAAAAATTAGAGTTATTTATTCCAAATAATCACAGGACAAGCAACAACACAAGAGGTATAAATAATTAAACTATTATTATAAATAAATAAATTAACATTAACTTTTTATTTACATTTAACTTCTCATATAACTCAATACAATATCAAAAAACACAAGAACATTGTTCAGTTATAATATATATACATTTGATTCAAGCAGGGAATGGAAATCAGGAAGGTGGAGGGATAAAGGTTTGAGGGTTCTTGGTAGGGTAGGTTATGGGGTGGTAACTAACATAAGGGGGTGCTATAGTGAATCTTTAATACTGAACATAGCTGGTTCCTTCTCGACATTTTAAGCAACTGCATTGTTGTGATTGTTCTTCATTTATAGTTTTACGTGTATCTATGGGTAGTGTGACCCATGAATGTGATTTATAAGACATAAAGTTCCTGTTGCAATCATTTTGTAATTTGATGTCGTTATCTTTAGGAGTATCACAAATCTTTGTTTCATTTCCTATTGATGTCATGTAGTTTTTGTTGTTATTATTTTTATTATCAGAATGTTTACGACGATGACCTTCTTTTCGATATTTAGCACGACGGTTTTGAAACCATACCTAAAAGTAAAAGAATCACTGTGTTAACCAGAATGGTTAAAACCAGTTACCATATCCTCCATATTCTATGATAAAATCATATCATAAAAAATAATATTGTAAAAGCGTCGCATTTAAAAAAATAAATTATTTGTTTTGTTTTTGTTAACATCAAAATGGCTGCTAAAGGGAACGAAAAAAATGGAAAATATACAGGAACAGAGCATGTTTTTTTGAGAGGCTTTTAAGAAAAATTATTTCAACAAATATTTTCTTTAGTAATTAGATAGAGTACTGTTTCTTTAACTTGGAATACAAGAAAAAGAATAGAATTAAAAACAAAACATAGGCCTAATATCATTTTAGTCTAAAATTTAGGTTACTTTGGTCTATTTAGAAGTTGAGAGATTATTAAATTTATTTGTTTACCTTTATAACGTACTGCGGTAGGTAAATTCTCCTACTTAATTTATCAATATAAACTAGTGTAGGGTATCTCTCTTTCTGAAACTCTTCTTCTAGAAAGTCGCGCTGACATAACGTGATAGATGTTCGTGGTCGACGGGTAACTTTATCATCTTCTAGGTCTGCGGCCTGTGAATTGAACGTATTATTTATTGATGTTGAACGAGGTGACTGCGACCTACGACAACAGCGGGAATAAAATATCGGTGATCTTTTATCTGTAATTTAGAAATGAGAAATATATTTTAATTACAGGTGAATTATAATTACTATAAGAAGAAATTTTTAATTATGGTCAAATTATAATCGCTGTTGTAGAAGAAAATTTGTTATTGTAGCAGGATTAATAATTACTAAGAAAATATTTCACACTTTCTAATTGACAAGGAAAAATTGATCTGCCAGGATAATTTTAAAATTTACGTAGAAGTTTTACTATCCTGAACTCTGCCAATGTTCTCCAAAAGAAAGGCATAAATTTAAAAACTTAAGTTAGATCGTTTCATTCTCTCGGTTAAAAAGCCATTATTTCGTGAAAAAATAGAATTCAAACTTTCACGCAGCATATTTGGTTTCCCAATAACTAGCATTAAAATTCATATTCAGATATTGGAAAGGTAGAATTAAAAATTATTACAAACTTAGAAGACTCATCCTAAGTAAAATCTTATAAAAAGATTAGGTCGTAGTGCTTTCAACCATCATTTTGATTTTTCATGTTTAAAAATGAATGTATGTGTAAAATTTGTTTATTTAACCCTATACAAATATACTTTTTATTTTTTTATATCATTTACAGGTTTTTCGATACATAATTTAGACAAGTACAAAGTAGAACACCTACCATTTTGTTGGTAACATAAGTATTGTCGTTCACGATTAAATGACGATTCGAATACTATATCTGAAGTTTTTGTTGACAATATCTCATCGATTGAAAATCCCATATTTTTTACGTTTGAAAATATCTCTTTAGCTTTATTATTCTTTTTATAAACTTACTAAAGTATCCTGTTGCACTGCAGTAGTAGTTAGAAGTAAAACTCTCTGATGACATTATATCAATGTTTTTATATGTAAATAATTGTTATAATTAGCACTTTATAATGAAATCCGCCCTTTAAACATCGGTTAAATTAATCAACAACTACTTTGAAAAATAGTGTTAATTTATTCTCTTGTGAGAATGAAAACATTTTCATTTAGCTAATGTTCTTTGAAAGAATTAATCAATCAAAAAGATGTAGGAAATAATAAGTAGATAAGAATATTTGTAATTAATTACTATTTATCTAATTTCTTCTGTCTTACCGATATACCGTCAAATACAAAGTAAATCATACAAAAGTCAGCTATATAGATAATTCCGGAAAAATTGATCTGTTACTTTTTATTATTAGAAGATTGGGTTCAAGGTGGTTCTTTCTTCAAATAAATAAATACATTATATATGTTACTTTTAGGTATAAAACTTTAAGTCTAAAACTTTTAGATTCTACGTAAATAAGATAAAATTTAATTTAAATTTCTTTATTCACTTTTGGAAAAAATTTTATGAAAAATTTAAAAAAAATTCGGATTTCCCGTTAAAAAATAAAGTAATGTGCAAAATTCCATTATTTCGTTTTTTAACTCATTTTTAACAGTTTTAAGATCTAGTGTCATATTCCTGTTAAGATGAACAATTTGAGAAAAATCTTATTTAGATTGGGAGGCAGGGCTACAGGTAGCCTAAAATTATTGGTTGGGCTACTCTTTCAAAATCAAATAAAAGTGTAGGGTGTCATTCTTGCTATACAAAGGACAAAAATGTTGACAGAGACGCCGATTGGTTAAAAATGTATGATGAGACCAACATGAAGATAGTTCATGTAATAAAATTATATTCTTTCATCACTTAAGAAATTATTGGGAGAGCTGGGCAGCCCCCAGCCCTAGTTTTTTATACATATATTCTAGATGAGGAGATATGCAGATCTTCTGGCCGTAGTGAGGTTCGAACTCACGACCTCCGTTACAGATCAACGGCGCTTGAAATTTACGAAGTAACTGGTATGAATTATTTAAATCTATAGTTTATGAGGTAATGTTATGTAATATAATAGGTAATATAACTAATTTATTTTATGGACAGAATACTTTTTGCTAGTTCAATATTTACTTTACGAATAATTGCTTATAAATTATTCTATCGACATCATTTTTCTATTGAGCTTATAATGAGTCAACGTCTTGAAATTAGTTGAGCAAGAGTAATTTATTGAATTAATTAACATCAATCAATCCCATATCAAATTACTTGAAATGTCGGTTAAAATTCGTAAATTTATGCGACAATTTCAAAGTTCGTGACAATTCCTTTCTTTAGTTTAAACAAAAATTAATAAGGTAAAACGTAACAAAAAACAATATTCGGTAAAGGAAATCAAAATAATGTCGGCACTAGAAACAATTTCTCATGAAATCCGTTTTTATATGACGTCACAGATTTTAAAATGGAACGACATTGATTGAAGCTGTTTATTACAAATTAGTGTTTATTCTCTAGTAATCTGTTTAGATTTGTAATCAGGTTGTCGATGTTATAAAACAATAGATGGATCACCGTTTACGAACACCCATTTGTTTTTATACAAAATCCAAAAGGCCATACAAAATAATAGCACATAAACTTCCTCCTTTACTCCACTAAACTACCTACAATGTATTATGATTCTAGTGACTTTAATATGGTTTCATTCATACTAGAAGTTTTCTAAGTTACAGTATCTTACATGTATCAATTTTTAGTATTTCGGGGTTCTCGTTGACTCAAAAAATTTCGTGTGATAACAAAATCTCTAAAATTATAGGTTTACTTTATAAAGCTCAACTCTTTATCGATAATAACATCATGCTACAGTTATATTTTTCTTCTATACATAGCTATTTAAATTATGCTATTATTGCATGGAGTAGTGCATATAAAACAAATCTTGAACCCCTCCACCGGCGCCCAAATCATGTCGCAAGAATGATAAACTTTGAAGATAATAAAATACCAAATGCGCAGTCCTAAGAACATGATTATCCTCTTTTGAAAGAAACGAAAGCATTCAATTAAATTTACCAAAACATTTTGTTTATGTTTAAGTACAAATTTAATATCTTAAAAAGATAATAAGATAAGATTTCATGGATAACTGTTTTGAAATTAATACAAACATCTATGAAACTAGAAATAGGGACGACTTCATTATCCCTCGTAGGAACATTAAACGTAGCAATACTGCATTTCTTACCGCTGATTATATTTACAAATTTTATTGATTATATACTATTACGGTGAATGTATATTTGTAGTTTATAAAAATCAAAGTATTTGGTAATATAAAAGCTATAACAAAAATTTGTCCAATCTGTGTCCTTACCCTTACTTTCCCTTCTAACTCCTTACCCCTACCACTACACACTCCCTACTCTTACCAACATTCTAACCCCTTACCCTTACTTTCCCTTCTAACTCCTTATTCTTACCACTCCCTCTAGTCCCTTACCCGTACCACCCCCTCTAATTCCTTACCCATATCACCCCTCTAACTCCTTACACTTACCGCCTCCTAACTCCTTACACTTCCCGCCTCCTAACTCCTTACACTTCCGCCTCCTAACTCCTTACACTTACCGCCTCCTAACTCCTTACACTTACCGCCTCCTAACTCCTTACACTTCCGCCTCCTAACTCCTTACACTTACCGCCTCCTAACTTCTTACACTTACCGCCTCCTAACTCCTTACACTTCCGCCTCCTCCAACTCAAAGTAAATCAACAAGAGTATAAGGACACTTGATCAAAACAACCACTCATAATTTTGACTTTTTGGATACTATTTTTTCCTTCATTTAAACCTACTATTAAAAAGTTTTTGAAACTATATTTTTCTTTAATAGTACAATTTATAACATCGTTTGTACATAGTTTTTTTATTATCTTTTTATTACAGTTTATCAAGGTTTAACCATTTTAGCTTATACTATATTAGTCGTTCTGAAAAAATTATTAAAAAAGAAAGAAAGAGAGAGAAACTTTCAAACATTCCCGTGTCATAAATCAATCCCGTAAATTGGGACTCTCGACTATTTTTCTAAGAACGACTTTTCTAAAGTAGTATACCTTTAGCTTAGATCACCAGCAAAAGCTTTTTGAGAAACATAGTTTGAAATAATTGAAAGAAAATTTGAAATTTCCGATGTAATGCATTGCGACCGATTTTGCTGTATTTTAATTAGATTTTAATTCAACCATCCTGATATTTCAAATTTTTCAATCAATGTAAGGTACATGACAATTATAAGCAAATAAAAATAGTTAATTAATTACAATTAAGTAATGGATATTGATTAATAATGATAAAATAAGCAAACATTAACATGTGAATTTTCAAACTATGTTGCTAATTTTTCACTTCCAGCTTCAAACGGATTTAGCTTCTTTCTAATCACTTTGATTGACAATTCTTCAACTTCAATACCAGGACTTCTATCCTCTTTTACTTTAAAACCGATATGTGAAAGACAACGCTATGGGGACTAGAATGTCAATCCTTATAAATTGATGACACAATTAGTTTAGGATATATTGAAGATACGACTACCGACGACTTCTAAACCAAATTTCAATGGTATTTACTACGAAAAAAGAATTTAAAGATATCCAAAAGATTTATTCTAATAAATGGTTTAGAATATTCGCAAAATACCAAAAGGCTTCTTATTGCTTGAAGATAACGGTTAAGATGATTTCAATCCTAAGACTCTCTTTACTTTACTTGATAAAACTGCTCCGAGTTGCAGCTATGCCAAGGAAAACTTTAGAAAAAAAAAGCTACTGGATTGTTCAATGATACTTTTGCCCCTTTACTAAAGTTTGACGAATATTTCAAAACCAAGTAACAAATAAGACAAAGCAAAAAATTTGGCAGAACGAATAATGGATGCATGCTGCTAATATTTTTATTTACAGTGTCATGTTGTATATTGTCGTTGTGGTGTATTCTTCGTTCTTCGATTGCCGTTGACTTTGAAATATAATATTTCTCTATAACTTATTTTTACAAGCCCAATCCAACGAAACCAATAATTATATGGTTTTGGGTGTTCCGCAAGTCGCAAGTCGCATTTTGGATGTTCCGCAAGTCGGTTCCTGGTTCCTGATGTTCCTGAACCGTTCTGCCAAATTTTAGCTTTGTCTTATTTGTTTAGGTTTTGAAATATTTTACCGTTGAACGACTGTTTTATTCCTTGTTTCAAGAAGGGCCAGGGTAGCGTTTGCTCTAGTGCGGAAATAAGGGGACTCTGGCCTATAACAAAATTAAGGGACAAAAAACAACTCAAAGTTTTGAGATTACGTGCATAAGTACACCTCTTTAGCGTAAAGATCCGCCATTTTAAACTTTTTAAATTTTGCTTTTTATAAAAAATAAATTACATGTTCGGATTCCTTGTCAAAATTTAAGCTTATATACAAATTTCTATAAATTTTGGGAAATTGGAAAAAAGTTATAGCAAATAATGTTTGGCAGATACTTACGCTGAACGGTGTATACCTTTAAGCAAAGTAACTTTAGGCTATAGTAACTCTTTGCTTTAAGTAATGATGACAGATAGCAATCAGACCGAAATAAAAAGTATCTTACGAACATAGACATTTATGACGAGGGTCTACATTGTAGGCTAAAAAATAAAGACATTGGTTAAATCGGCTAATAATTGGCTAAATCGGAAGATCTAACAAACATAAGCATCTGGAAATCATTTCAGCCATTTCATGTGTAGTTCCAAAGAAAATAATGATCCTTATGTTTTTGCAACACGTACATATAAGGTTTAAAGTCAGCGGCTATCAGAATCAGCACCTATGTAAAGTTTAAATTCAAAAAGTTAAGATGACTCATTATAACTTTTGATGTTTTTGGAGCATCTAAACCTCAAATTAAAAAAATAGCAAGTATAATAAAATCCCTCTCATTATCATGATGATAGTCATTTCGAAACATAAAGTTAATTCAAAACAAAACAAATGCTGTATAATTTATTTATCAGGCTGCGAAAGTAAAGAACCTTTAAAATTGTTGCTACAATACGGTTTAGACATTTTATTAATATAAAATTTGAGGCTTAGACGATTTTTTTTGTAGTTATCTGGTTGGACAAAACCATATCTAAAGGCCGGTTTCCATTCATGGATTTTGAGCGTACGCACGATTTTTTTTGAGCGAATGGCGTCAAAATCATACACAAAAACTTTCCAGGGTAGAAGATTTTAGAACTTACGCTCTATTTTATGCAGTCGAAAAGTTTCAACTTTTTTTGTGCGCTCGCGTGGAATTTTTCGTAACAGCCAATCAGATTGCAATAATTTGTAAACATTGGTA
>JAYJMI010156421.1:0-10200 GCA_036873855.1 Sarsia tubulosa
TTGGTTAACATTAGTATCATTACAACAGTCATAGGTACAATAGAAGGTTTCTCTTCCTATTTCATCTCTCTGGTTTCACCAAGGAACTTTAAAATAAGAAGGAGAAATATCTAATGGAATCTCTATTATAACTTCTTTACAAAGAAGCATTTCTTTGAAACCTACGCGTGATTCGATCTAATGACATTTTAATTGGTGTAAAATGTTTTATAGACGTTATTTATTTTATGCATTATCTTCTTTTCTTCTTTTATTGTAGACAAAAAAAAGATACGCACGGAAAAAAGTGAGATGACGACTTTGAAATCCTGCACATACGCAATTTGTTTCAACTTAGCTTTTAGCACTCACCGGGCAGAATTTTACCTGATGATTTCGAAAAAAAAATCAACAAAACTTTAAAAAACAAAGTTATAATTTATCAATATGTTTTTAGTTTATATGTTTATTATTCTGTTTTTTTATAGTAAATATTTTATAAACGTTTATTTTGAGTTTGCTTTATTGTTATTTTCATAAAAACAACTCACTTATAAAAATATACAGATGATGTGCAGGATTTACTAGTCGTTCTACTACGTTTGTCTTTTATTTTGAACAACATTAATGAACGACTAAACTAGCCTACTTCTATTGGTCAATGCATAAAATAAACAAATCTTTTATCGAAATAAAGAAAATTGAGCCTATCATGCCTTGAAGTTCCAAATAGCAACCTTTTACTAAGCTACAATTGCGCCTTTATAACAGCAAGTTAAGGAATAAAAACTTTTCCATTTGTAATTCCTTTCATACTGTTTACTTTGGGGCAACACAAGTTATGGGCGCTTCAAAAGTAGCCTACGATATAGACTCTTTACGAAAAACCCGTTTTTCTAGGGTCTATGAACATTCACACAATAATCATTTCTAAGCCATTTCAGATTTTTCAAAACGCATGCGCATTAGTACTAGAACTTACGACCTTTCTAATTATCAAAGCAAAAAAGTTCGCGGTAAATGATACTAGTTCCCAGATTTTTTCTCGGATAGCTTTTCCTGCGATTGTGCATAGACCAAGCTTTATCGGGGTCTATATGTCGTAGGCTATTTGAACAATGAGAAATAAGTTAATTTGAGCAATATTTTAACTTTTAAACCAATCATGTTATAAAAAAGCTAATTAAGATGACGTTTACACAGTTTTAATGAAGCATTAACAGTGTAACTTTATGTCATTTTGAATCACGCACAGTACAAAAGAACTGAATGAGGTGGATCACCTTCTTATTTTAAAGCTCCTTGGTTTCACTATGATTATTTAAATCGTGAAACTATATATAACTCGTAGAATGAAAAGCCACTCGCAACTCATGAGTTACCAAAACACTCGAATTTTGCCGATCAGCTATTACGTTTAACCAAGTCATTACTAATCCAATCTTACTATTTTATCTATAGTCATGTATACACTATACATACTATAGTTCGACAATGCAAATGAAATCTATTTACGTTTCCTTTGTTAAAATGAAACGGTGACTAGCTTTGCTTGTTTTTGATTCGAAATCAGGGTACACGATAAGTTTTGGCTGACAATAATTTTTACATACAAGAAATAAGATAACTTAAGAAAAAATTTATATAGATTTTCAAGATTAACGGATAAGAATATCTCCGCGAAAAAAAATTCAAATTGTTAATTAAGAGCTTGCCATGGACTTAATGAGCAGCCCGTATTTATTTATCAAAACAAACAAAGAGTTTTTTAATATGTGAACGGATATAGCTGTTTACATCAATTTGACTGCTTATAGGACACTTTACTTTTAACTGTATAAACATATCCAAACAAAAGAATAATTTTCATTTCGAATAAAAATATACGATTGCTTACTTTTCAAACACAATATCTTTTCAACATTTGTTTTTTATAAAAAAAATAACAGACCTTGAAATCAGAAAACTTGATATTTCCGTTTTTATTTTAGTTAGTAATCAAACTGCAGTGATACCAATATGGTTAGTTGTTACTGTAGCTATCTTGTTAATAATGGTATTAATAGTATTTGGAATATTCATTTATTACAACAAGGTAAATATTTTACGTGTCCTTTTCAACTGCTTAACCCTAATTCGACTGGGGGACCGAATTTATTTATTTTTTTATTTTTAATTTTTTGTCATTTTTGTGACGTCAGAAAAGGGTCATCTGGTAAGAATTGAAAATTTTTAATAAACTATTTATCTGTCTTTAGTAAAGTTTTCATTCAAAAACTCTTTGGAATTAAATTTTGTCGAATACATGATTTTTGGTCATTTTGTCACTTGAAAATCTATTTATTGCCAGTCAAACTAACACCCTTAAAAATATTGATGCTTAAATCCAAGTATTTCTCTATTTATCAAGGGGGGGAATCGATCCTCTCCCAGACGATTCTACATTCTAAAAGTCCAGTCTCTTTAGGGATAACAAATTCTCCAACATCCTGAAACTGTTTTCGAGTGTAATACTGTAAAATATTGACCGGTGATTTAACGTAATGAAAAACTAGCGAGTATATTACGTTAACTGAGGTCAACAGTGAAAGCCATGCCCTCAAAAAAAGTTTATTGCTCCTTATCGTTACCTTTGTATGCTGCCAATGGTTCTAAAATGCAAAAATTACGTTCTAGACTAAGAAAATCACGGGGTTTGCGAATACAGCTTTTCGAACTTATCAGTCGGGTATTAATGCCTCATAGCTGCCTTTTATTTCTCCTATAGTTTTTTTTTTAATAACATCCGCTGCCATGTAAAATATTTTTTTCATTCTTAGATGGTAGTAATAAGATCACTTTTTAAAACTGCATCTTCTTTGTACGCGAGGAGAGGATGTGAAGTTAAGATGCAATTTTGGTATTGGGAATAAGCAAACTAGGTGGCATTTTACTATTTTCTTAAATTTGACCTACTATTTTCAATGTTTATTTTACTCCACACTGTCGTTAATGAAAATGGAAAGTATTTATTTTCTAGGGTTTATATGATAAACTAGCTAGCAAGTTTCTCATCATGAAATAGCAAATAGCCTGTTTTTGTTATTTTAGGTACGTGTATTCAGATGTTTCAAAGTTATAGCCGGACGAACAGGTATATAATCTTTCGATTTATTTTCGTTTTAAATTCATCTTCGCAAATAGGAAGCTGTTTGATTAAAAACGAATCGAATCAAAGAATTCCATGATAATTTCATAGCATAAGAAGATGTAAAGATTTTTAGCTTGAATAAACAAGGAATTTTTTTTGATGTGCGGTTTAAGATTTAAGAAAAAACTAACTTTAAGAGAAACTAACGTTAGAAAATACATAATCATTTTACAAAAAAGTAAGCCAGGGTATTGTATATAGAAAGGTAACGTTTTTATATTATGGTTTTATGTGTATATATCATATAAAATAATTTAGAAGATGAAGCAACAAACGAAAGGGAGGATATAGAAAGCGGGGAAAATCTACCTAATGATGTTGATGGTTTAATTAATTCCATTGAAGATCAATGCCCACAAGAAACCAACAAGGATTTAGGTTCAAAAAGTATCTTAGCAATTCCTTTTGAAGAAGTATAAAAAGCGATCAAGGGAAGAAACTTTACCGATGATGAAAAAATGATGATGGTGATGGTTGTTACCACATTTCTACTCTCATTCTGTAATCTTTTTGTTTTTATTTATACGAACCCCACCTCTGCCAGAATTTCGGCATATCTCTCAATATAGAATATATCAAATAAATTATGTTATCTTTGTTCTTTTACTTCATCGCACTAGTTCTAAACTGCTTTATGTATGCCTAGTTTTTAAAAATTGAAATTCAGAATGACTTATGCGAAATCAACTAGTTTTTTATCAATAGTCCAATAGTAAACATATTTGATGTTTATTCATTTAATTTTAAGGATATTTTATTGTTGTTATGTAATATTATTTATTGTTTTGAAAAAAGAAATCTTTATTTTATTTTGCAGTAATAATTTTTACATTAATGATACTATGGTATTGTAATATATTTAATGACGGAGTGTAAACGATAGTCCTTGGCCATATGTCTATACGATGAAAATATATAACAATAATTATTCCAAAAATGCATATTTTTGACCCATTTTTGACTTATTATTGGAATAAACGACGAGGACATCAAATAACAATGACGTCAATAATAAAAGTTGTTCTTTATAATATAAAAAATGGCAGCGCGATAGACAGATTACAATGAGAGTTCATCGGCCCGAACAAGGGCCAGGCGGAAAAAAACAGGAGTTTAGGGGGAAAAACTACTTTCATGGGCTATATATTGAATGTAAAGCCAGGAAATATATTCAATTTAAAAGCCTTCAAACTAACTGTATATTTTTATGTAATGTATGAGCTACTTGTCAGCCTATAGGCAAAATATCGACTGATCTAGTAGTTGATATGTGAGCTAATATTTATTTTGTATCACGAACTTTCCTGTTTTTTCTGTCTGTCAGCATTTGGAATCGACGATCCAAAAAGATAAGCGCGCGTGTTAAAATGTAAACATTGCAATCCGTCTATGGAAAAAGAAATTCTCCGAATGTACTGAAATAAAAGAAGAAGCATTACATTTCTAAATGATGCACCTTTTAGGTAGTAAAAAATATAACACAATTAATTTTACCTTCCCTCTTCAAGAAATAGCAGTAGCAGAAAACCTTTTTCCTTCCAACAACAAAATTTGAAATTTAAACTTTAGACAACAACAGCCTTCTCCTTCCAGAGTGAAATTTGAATAGAATTAAATAAATTAATCCATTGCTATGTCCCAAATGGTCCATTGTTCTATATCCCAAAGATATCTTTAGAGATACAGATAGTTACATATATATTTGAGATACAAAGCTCATTGCTAGTATTATACAGATATAGTTTGGATACTGTGAGAAAACTTATAAGATTTGATGGATATTTTTAAGACATAGGATAAAAATGGATAAAGGTGTTTTTAAGAGAACTTTAATTTTAAACTAAAGACAATGAATGATATATCCAAACTATATCTAAATCAATAAGGTATAAAAAAGATATATCTTTACCGTCTCTAAAACATATCCAGTTATTGTAAGGGTTGTTGTTGTAATATAAAAACTTCTTACAGTTCAGAAAGAATGCTAAGTAAGTTATTAATGTGTTCAAAGTTAGGAAGCCTGTTCAAAGTTAGGGGAGTTGAAGGTATTTATAGTAAAGCATTAATAACTGGGTTTTCAGTGTAAATTGACCAAATCTGATGCAACTTCTTTCATCTAAATTAAATGACACTGAAAACATGAAATAAGTAAGAAATTGTTTATGGATTGAATATTTCTTCTAAAAATGGGTATTGAAAACTTTGGCCTTCCGAGTAGGGTTATATCAGACAAAAAATCGGATTAACCATTATTTTTTTTAATTGCATAGATGGACACAGTTTACTAGATCCACTGAACGACTATCATACTGGTGCACGTCATTAATTTTTTTTGTCAAATATAAATGAAAAGCTTTGCCTTTTGAAACGTTCTTGGTGAATTCGCAGAATGCGAACAATAAAGGCATCACGGTGTTAGATCAATGGCAAAACCCTCTAGGTATTGGACTGGTAACTGATTATTTATAGCTTAATGAAGTCGCAGAAGATATTTCTGAGCCAAGTGATTCCAGACCAATATTTTCATCACCTAATGTATTGGGCGAAGGTTTAATACTTCATATAGATAATTCTAATGATCAAGTTGACTCTAGCGAAAACTATTGTGTAGATAAGTTTCTTACCACAAACTATCACACAATATAATGGCAGCTTCATGTAAAATAGTAGCCCAAATATGTTAATGCATATATTTATTGTCTAATCGTCTTAATGTTTCAAAGTTCCACAAGTTTGGTTTCCGCTATGATTTAAGGTGAATAATTTTTGACGAAAACATTTTGTATTTGTTCCTTTTAGTAGAAAGTGTATCAAATAGCTACTTGATAAAAAGGAAAGAAAATACTAATAATTCGTTTTGCATGTTAATGAAGAGATCTGTTTAAATAATCTTCTCTATGTACCGTTTTCTGGTTGATAAACTACTATTTATACAGTTAAAATAAGCTTTTTGAAGAAAAACGATAAAAGTTCACATATTTATGTAGAGCTTCAAAAGTTTTTTGTGCAAAAGTTGTAAATATTATCCCAAGGTATAAGGCCAAAACTTGTTACTAGAAACAAAATTTAATGAAGTTCTTTAATAGTAAGATTTTTAATTGCTAAGAATACCCCAACCGAATATCGACACAAAATGATACTTCTACTGTAACTAGTCATTAAGTATGGCAAGAAAGTATTCAAAATTGATACTCAGCATATCTAAAATTTAAAAAATCTAAAAAAATATATTTTAATTTGGAAATATAACATTTTTTGTAGCCTTCATACATAGACAATAAAAATACATATTCTATCGGTCTATATCGAAAGGCTAGCAGGGATTCCTCTCACGTATTTGCAGAAAACTCTCCCCCTTTGTTGTGCTCTTCTCCGTAATACATTAAACAAACGTATAAATTTCTATCGTATAATAATAAGATATATAACTAGATAATCATAAAATGAAAGAACTTGATGTAAAGTAAGACAATCGTATAATGAAAGCACTTCATATAAAGAAATACAATTGTTTAATAATATACTCGTAGATGGTTATACGTGAAGCACATTGCAAAAGCTTAAACTATGTATCATTGCGTCAAAGCCATATACAATGTAATTAGTACTGTACATAGAGCTTGCAGCAGAGGCTATAAAACACGCGTTGTATCTTTTAACTTAGACACCATTAACAGGAACACTGCGTATGAAAGGGAAACCACCCACATCATGAAACAAGGCAGTGATGGCATGGCATTCTATATTATTTTATGAAACGTTCAATACTTCTATAAGATAACAATTTGTAAGATTAACCTCAAGATGTTTCCATTCTAATAGGATACTCTAGCAAATTTTCACCAACGTTTTTTCAAGAAACTTCATGATCCATCATGTTATAAATATAGTCTACAAAAAGCGCACCTTCTTGTTTTTTTTCCATTTTGAAAAAACATTTCAATTTCTGAGAGTTTATCTGACTTTTGCAAAACTGCATTTTTGTACAATTGTTTTATATTTACATAAAATATGTTTGCTGCCAAAATTTAACCAAAGAACAATTTGGGACAATCAAAAATTATCAAAACAATTTAACACTTCAAAGTTTAGCACTTCAAACTTTAGCAGTTTAGAGTTCAAAAATTAGAGTATAAATTCCGGCCCTGTCTACATTTTGACAAATGAAAAATATTTCTATATATAGTAATAAATCGAGAAAAGACATTTTTATTAGTCGTTATATATTTTGAAAGGGAATTTACAAGTCACATATTCCTTAAAGCATGACTTATTCATTTTTACATTTTATTTAGTTAGTGTTTTAAAACTTTGTAAAAAGCTTTTTCAATCCCAAGATATTAAAATTTGAAAATGTTAGGAATACTAACCCTATAATAACTTTTTAAGAGGGCAATGCCGTAAAATATTGACTGACGTTAAAGTATTGTCCCGAGCCTGCGAGGGCAATACGTTAATGAGGTCATTATTTAAGGTATTGCCCGAGCAAAAACGCTATTATATGGCTTATTATCCCACTTATTTATTGTTTTCTTAGTCAAGGTATTATTAACAAAAATCAATTTAAGCATAAATATATAAAGGCAAAAACGTAAACTTCAATACAGTTTTTTGAAAAACTGGAAAAAAAGTTATAGCAATATAAAATCTGAGTTTTTTAAACAATTTTTGTATATTGAAGCCTGGGAACAACTCTAGGGGGGTAAAAAAAGTTTTAAGGTTAAATCCTATGTAAATTTAGTAAATCACGATGTTTGTAACTTTTGTTCCGATTATCAAAATGTAATGAGTTTTTGGGGTTAGGCTTATTTTTTGACAAGGATTTCGAATATCTTATTCATTTTTTCTGAAATTCAAATTTGAAAACCCATAATGGCGGATGCTTACGCTAAAGAGGTGTATAGCTTGACTTCCTTTGTAAAGATTTGTTGTTGATTTTGCAATATAATGAATTCCTTTATCTACGTTTTTGAACGCATAATTAACGTTTTAAACCAATCACAATAGGGGATTATGATTACGGAAAATCTGCCCTATCGATAGGGCAATACAGGTGAATAATGCCCGTTGCCAATGGTTTTAGAACGCATAATTAATGTTTTAAACTAATCAAAACACGGAATTTTCGATTTTTGGGGTAATAAATGAAATAGAATATGTCCTATACGCTGATAAAAACACATGATACTTTAAGTCAATTTGATATTTTCAATACTCGAGTCTTTTGTTATGTTTGCATCTGTTCTATTGAAATTTTTAAAAAATATCAAAATACCTTGTAAAAATATCCAGTCTAAATAAGTTTCCAGTCTTTTATAATAAAGAAATGATATTTATTATCAAATATAAACAATAGGCTTTAGTATGGAAAGAACAAAATTGAAGTAATATAGTAAAAAAATTATTAATGACATTATAGTTTGTATTTCTCATTGATTTTCAACGTCTCAATAAAGAAACAAAGAAAAAATTCATTATTCTAGATGCAAATCAAGTTTTTTTAACAGATAATGCCAAATTATGTCAAAAATAAACTCGACTTGTAGATCTACTGTTATATCTTTTTAGTATTTCTACATAGACGATATGTAGCTAAGAGTGATATGAACAATTCTTCCATCGATTTCTGAACGGCTATTATGACAAAAAATTGGAATAATCAGCTATTTCAGAGTTAAAAACATCCCTAGGCTAGCAGAAATCGCTAAAACGACCACTGTATCATATAAAAATATGTCTATAAGAACGTATATATAAGTAAAGACAAACATATCTGAGCGCCACATGAAGTAAGGTTGGTTCAAAGATTTTATGCCTATATAAAACCGAAATTTAAAAAAGGAATTTCTATACTTTTAGAGGTTGAACAGTTTTCAAACCTTACTACTTTTTTTATCTTCTTGAAGATATTTTTACTGGAATTTCTATCCTTTTTAAATTTGATACTAGAAAATATCCATACTTTAGAATTCCAAAAAAATTTAATTTACTGCTGAAAAAATCCACTTATATTACAATCAGCTAAAAAGAAGTTTCTAAAGCAGTCCAGTGCCTCAAAAAGGAGAATGCTCTATTGATTTTAAGCTACTGTTTCTAATACAAACAGGTCAGAGTTTAAATTTTGAGGAAAATTATTTTGTTCCTAATGTACAGTATATATAAGTTGTAAAACAATAATTTCAAAAAATTTATTAGGAATACTATTTGAAATCCCAGAACGGCTCATTCTTGTAGGAGCAAACCACAGAAAAATCCTCAAAAAGTTATTTTCCTAGGAGAAGTTGACATAAACAGCTATTTCTTAATATGTATGACTTATGGACTTTTATAATTGGACGTTAACAATATTGCACATTCAAATTTTGTTATAATTTTTTACAGCTTTTTACTAGTTAACATAGTTAACTGAATTCTATAGAATTCTCCATGTGTCTGACCACTGTACTGATGATCAAAATATATATATCTTTATTCTTTCTTTAAAGCGTAAAAATACTTTGCATTGTCTTCTTTATACTTTGTGCAATATCACGGCTTCTTTCACGTCATTTACTTATACAGATATACAAAAAATCTAAACGTATTTTCAAAATGAACGCCAGTTAAACAAACAAACTTAAAGTTTTGAACTAGTCACCTTTGTTTGGTGCTATAAAATGTCACATTTTGTTTGGTAAAAAAGTAAAGAACAAAATAATACGGAAAAATACAAACAAATATATATACTGTCTACTGTCTACTCGACTCCAAATACCCTACATTTCCTTAAAAATAGCTATGAAGAATATGCCCTACTACCTACGTACACAACAATACGACCTGAAAACATACACTGACAAAAGCATGGCAGACAAGTAGACAAACAATGAAGTCTTAATATTCATAAGGCAGATTTCATATAAAAAAAATGTGATTGACGACATGACATGAATCAGAAGACGAAAAAACTACAGGGTTGTAGCTACATTATAATGTAGTAATAAAACTTACTTGACTGCCTGATTTCCTTTCTATCTGTCTATCGCTTTTGT
>JAYJMI010156532.1:0-10198 GCA_036873855.1 Sarsia tubulosa
CTACCCGGTCTTAAAAGTCATCAGAAATATATTGCATTAAGAAAATGAGAAAAGAAATTGGTCCCCCAAAATGTTACCAATACCCCCTATTTTGGGTGGCTGGCCCATGGACTATATTGGAATTTCTAGCCACCAAGAATTCTTAAATTTGTTTTTACTCTTCCCCTTTTTAATGCAGCCAGCAGAACATAAAGCAAACTATCTGTATCATTAAATATGATAAGACAGTTGTCTTGAAGATGGTGTTTTGCAACTTGTGCAGCTGCTGCTCCTTCCCCTTCTACATATGCATTTTCGGATTAATGTTCAACCAATTTGATTACTTGTTTACCATTTGATTGTTATGTGAGAGGAACAGCAAGATCATCATACATCACTGCTTCACTATTTACAACAACTTTTTTGTCCATTGTGATTGCCAAATGATGTAAATTAGATGACACCTATTTTGCAATTATGTTTCTTTTCCTTCGATCAGACATGATTTCACTCCAATCTTGAATTATAGATTTATCTGTAATTATAATGTCTTCTTCATTCAATAGTCTCGGTTCACTGAATGATTTTATACTGTCGCTCTTTTTGTTGTTGCCACGTTTAGCTTGCTCCATAGATTTCGGTACATGGGATTTGATCAGTTTATTAAGATCGTAATTTCAGTACATTTTCAATGCTTTTATTGTATTGAAGTAATAGGAAAAATGTTTTTTTATCTAGAAACGTTATGTACTTTATTCCATCTTTGACGTGAAGAGATTTAACCCAAGCGACTGCTGGCTATCAATTGATAAAACATCAAAATTTATATTATCAGGTAATTTTTTTTGTTTGAAAGGAAATCTTTCACTCGTTGGTTGTGTATTGTACTCACCATCATAGTCATCAGTTTCTTTATCCTCTATCTGTTAACTCAATTTCGTTGAGCTTTCTTTTGAGAAATATCTGGAAACATGCTTGATGCTTGATATCATTATCTATTTGTATACCTAAAATGAATGAATAAAGTAATATGTTAAAAACATTAAAAAAATATTTAATCCTTTTTATCTGGGGTCTTTCGGAAGCACCATTTTAATTTTGGGGGCAAAAATACCATATCCCTATAACTTCTTTAAAATCAGTCATATGTCAACAAAGTTTTGCCAGGCAGTAGGTAGTAATGGAAATTTGCAAAGCTGGCAATATAATTAAAATGAACACACCCAAAAGTGTTGTTGCTATAAAATTCAAGAAAATAGGTTTTCAATCATTTTTTGTTTTTTCATATTTTTAAATCATTATTTTTTGTATTTTGATTTGATTTTCTTTTAGCTTACTCAAAAAAAATTACCCCTCCCTTTCGAAAATGGAGAAGAAAGTATCATTTTGAAACATTAAAAAGAAGCACAAATGAAGAAAGAATTTTTTAAATCTTTGGAAAACCTTTCTTGTTCAAAGGTTACAACCGTTTAAGAATGGGCTGATATTTGAAAAATAATCCTGTTTCTGAGTGAGTAAGTGAGTGAGTAACTACAGATGAAGTGGAAATAGCCATTTAATAGGGAACTGCATATCTGATTTTAATAAAAATTAGCACTGTATTTATAAAACATCGTATTTCCTTGTTGTACTATATTTTAAATAAACAGTAGATTAAATCACTACAGTACTATATACTAGTCTCTTTGCAGTACACTATATACTAGTATTGTCTTTTAAAAGAAGAAGAAGACGAGGTATAATGTTTATCTGATGTTACACACCAGGGCCTCTAAATTATTTAAGTTTTATTTCCAAGTTCTATATTTAATTCAGCTTTAAATTCCCAATGGTATAAGTTGATATTTTGATAGAAATGCAAAAATACTAGAACATAATTTTATTTTAAAAGTGATTTTAAAGTGATCACTATAGAAAATAATTTTAGTGATTGTTTCCTCTTTTGTTAAAAAAAGTTTTATTGTCGAAAATTTAAACCAAAATTCAAGTTTTTAGAATTAAAAAGGAATATGCTGAAAAAATGAATAAATAATGTCTAAACTATTACTTGTTGTTGTCTATACAATTTCGCACCACATATTTGCCATGATTATAGCATAGAAAGTTTTTTCTGCAAAGATAAAAGATAAAATATAAAAATAAAATTATTTTACTTGTTCTTTGCAGGTATTCATTAATGCATGAGATGGTAAAACATGTCCATACACCACAATGATAACTATTATCTTAAAGTTTGATGTCATTGCTTATCATCTGCTAATGCACAAATTTTGTCGAATAGTTGTCATTAAGCCGTGTTTCATTGGTAAACAAAACGAATCTATGTAATAAATTATCTTGCTTTATCCATGATTCAGTGTTCAAAGGTATGACGCAATATGTCGGTCTTTCTATAACATTTTGAATAGCATAACTTGAGTTTTGTATCATATGCTTTAATATATCATCGGGCATTGGACATGTTTTTGTTACATTCTGACTGGTGTTCTTCTTGATTTCTTCTGTAAACGCATTAATATGAACGTTGCTTAACCATTCGCTGTCACCAATGCCGGGTGTTTCATCTGATTTGGTAATCAAACCTGCTATTGAAAGGTTTGAAAATAATAGGTGCATTTCTTCTCTAAACTTTGATTTATTTGTATTTAGTTTAGAAACATTGTTATTCATAAATACCGCTGCGTTAATCTTCCCATAGTAAGTTGTTTAGATACTGTTTGGAAAAACTGAAACTATGCGTTTTATGCTTAATCTTTTCTTGTTAACTATTTTGCATTTTGAACTTGTAGTAGTAGGTTCTATGTTCACGATTAAAGAGGAGTTTTCCTTTATTTTCTTTAACAAATTAGCTGGAATCTCAGTTAATACAAGCGACTGTTGATCATTAGCAGAATTAAAGTTATACAAATTCAATGTTTTGTTTACTGTAATGAATCTTCTAATCAAAAAATCTGCTGCAGGGTACCAATTTATTTTTAAAACATCTTCATTAAATGTTTCTTTGTTTGAAGCAAATTCGTTTATAAGCGGACGATCTAGTTGCTGGAAAGACTTAGGTTGTAATGTAGGTTTACCATCTGATGATTTAATATTTAAGTTCATGTTTAAATTTTCTTGTTTCTTTTGAAGTGTGTCAATACTATTGCTTTGTATTACAGCTTGGTCAACACTTTAGCGTTTGTGGCGTAACTGGCCTGCAAATAGATTGACGTCTTCGATGGCGGTATCATAACCGACGTATGCTGAATGCTTGTTTTCGCGCAACTTGTATGTAAAATACCCCTTGTTTAGCAACTCCTAGTATCGTTCTTGGAAACTGAATTGGTGGAATAAGAGTTGGATTAACAATGGTCCGTAATGTGTGCAGTTTGATGTTACAGCGAAATGTAATATTTGTTTCAATACATCTGTTCTTAATGTCCAGTTTGACGTTCGTGTTGCAGTGTAATGAAAGGTTATGAGTTCTGCAACTTCAAGTAATTCAACACTTTGTCGGTGTATCTTTGTCGAATGTAATCAGTTAACAACTCATTTAAATTTAGTTTATTGATTAGGATAATGGAATCAAGTGCCGTAGAAAGGGTACATTGTTAAGTTCTGGTAAAGTGAAAGTCACTATCCCAGAACGTACTCAATTAATATTTTATATAATCTTTTCAAAAATAAATACGTAAATGAAAAGATAAAAGAAAAATATATTATTTTACATTATTACAGCAAAAATACAAAAATTAATTTCCCACATGTTACCTTAAACTTTCCACATGTTACCCTAAACTTTCCCACATGTTAACCTATACTTTCCCACAAGTTACCCTAAAATTTCCCACATCTTTCCCTAAACTTTTCCACATCTTGCCCTGAACTTTCCCAAGTGTAGCCCTAAAGTTTCCCATAATTCTAACTAGCGAAACGTTAAATGGACCAGAGCAGAATGCAGAATTATACCCTATATTTCTTAAATAAAGTCTAATAATAATGCGAGACTCCATAAAAAAGTGTCGCATAGGGCTTAGCTTTTAAAACGTTTGTGTTATTTTGTAGAAGATGTATTTTCTACTAACTACTGAATAATAATAATGTCGAGACAACATCGGTATTCTGATTGAAAACAGAATTTAAAAAAGAGGAGTGTGGTTGTCGTCCCTTCATTTCTAATAGGGAGTTCAAGATTCTACAATGGCAACCGCAACGGTAACGCCGGAATGTAAAGTTCTAGTAATCTGAAACATTGAGGTTAAAAACATGTTGGTTTAAAAAACAAGAAGCCACTACACGTCCTAACGATTTCTGCCTTACTGCAATCAGACAATTCATAGTGAACAAAATACATTTTATAGCTGCATAATCAAATCAAAATTTATTTTTTATCCAAAGATAGTTCCAAAGCCAAGTATATAGAAACAAAGGAATACAAAGAACCATAGTAAATAAATTAATTAAAGAGTTATGCAGAACTTTGGACAGAGGGTATTTGAACCCACGAACTTCCCGTTAAGCTCGGACGCTCTTAAGTAAATTATGTTACAGTAAGGGAATGCCGCACGGCTCACAGTTTGCAGTTCGAATCCCCCTATTCCATATTTCTGAGCAAAGGGGAAGGTGAGCCAGTGATATCGGTAATGGGTCACACCGAATATTACGAAATATATATCTGTCGAATAGCTCAGTCAGAAAAGAGCGTCCCAGTACCGATGGGAAGGTCGTGGGTTCGAATCCCCCTTCGTCCAAATTTCTGCATATCTCTCTATATAGAATATATTTTATATGGGGAGATATGCAGAAATTCTGGTCGAGGTGGCGTTCGGAGTTCGAATCTCTCTAATTCCAGATTTCTTTACAAAGGGAAAGGGGAAGGCAGTGATATATCAGTAATTCCATACTCTCAGTGCTGGGAGAGTCCTCATCTGGTCACATCGAAAGTTTTGTATATATATTCTATATGGAGAAATATGCAGAGATAAACCGTACTATACGGTGTAACCGGGGAGGATCCTCCCAGCACCGATAGTACGGAATTCGTGATATATCACTGCCTCCCCTTTCCCTTTGTAAAGAAATCTGGAATTAGAGAGATTCAAACTCCGGTTGTGTTAATCGTGTGGTATTCGCTTAATGTGACATAAGTTACTTAAGTTGATATACCGAATAGTACGGTATATATATATCGATCGAATAGCTCAGTCAGAAAAGAGCGTCTCAGTACCGATGGGAAGGTCGGGGTTCAAACTCCCCTTTGTCCAAATTTCTGCATATCTCTCTATATAGAATATATTCTATATAGAGAGAAATGCAGAAATTTAGACGGAGGAGCATTTGAACCCACATTATCCATTTTTTTGAAACAATCAAACAATAACTGCGGTGTAGATATTTGGCAATAACTTGTTTTTTTACGCTCTAGTGCGACCTGTGTTTGTAGGCTATCAAAACATTCGTTGCTTATAAAATTGTTATTAAATCGAAAGAAAGAAATAAAACATGTTTAAAAAAAACAGAAAATTGTTAGCGATATATACCCTTTTTTGCAAGTAAGAGCAACTTTATAAGAACACGAGCCTCATACTTCGTCAAAAACTAAGAACATAATAAGAACAAGCTAAGGCCGGAAACAAAAATGATAAAGTTAAGAATATCTAATAAAACACTTTGGACGTGCATAATTTTTTTCAAACGGTGCGTGAAACCACTGCACTGCAACTGTTTAACTGTTTATAGACACTATTGAAACTTTCAAGTAAACAAATTCCAGTACAATACAACAGTGCAGACAGTACAACAGTAGTAGAATTAAGAATAACTAGTGTAATGAAATTGTCCGGCCATTTTAAAGCGTTTGAAGAGGCTAAATTCAAAATAATTGTATGCTATGAGATTGCTTAGCTAGAATACACCGTATATAGTATCATTTCTTTTCTTTGGATTAAACATTTTTCTTAAAAGTAATACTTATAGGCTTTTGAGTCTACGCTTAGGAAAAA
The DNA here is from genome assembly GCA_036873855.1 of Sarsia tubulosa. Classification (NCBI taxonomy): domain Eukaryota; kingdom Metazoa; phylum Cnidaria; class Hydrozoa; order Anthoathecata; family Corynidae; genus Sarsia; species Sarsia tubulosa. The sequence goes on from JAYJMI010156532.1 coordinate 5,961, forward strand.
GTAAGTTTTTTTTGGATCAATACACATTCACACATTCCATTTTTAAAAGCCGCAATACATAATTGCGGAACGGAATGATGTTATTAGCGGAATGGATAGACTATAAGTATACATAGTCTATCAGGAATGGACGTTTAACATCACTTTAAGGCTCCAGCTATTCGTGTTCAAGTCATAAGCATTAATTTTAGATAGATAACATAGATAACTTTCTTTTCTGCCATCAAAAAAGTTATATACAAATGAAATAAAAATTACAGTAAATATGATAATTATCTATTCATATAAACTAATAGTTTTTAAAATACTGCTAAACTGTGGCAAGGACCTTAAGAAGTCCAGGCAGTCCTATCACAAGGCCCTAAGTAGTTTTACCACAGTATAAATTCAAGCCACTGGAGGAGTCCTGTAAACAACTTTAACGTATTTTAATTTCAAATTTTCGTTAAAATGCTAAAGTTTTAGTGGGGAATTAGGAAGTCAATACTGAGAGTAGAAAGTTCTTGTTGAAAACGCCAGAAAATTTGCTTAAAAAAACATTTTAATCTATAACTTCATCAGAGTAACGCGCATAGTTTAAATCAATTTATTAGCGATTTAATGACATTTTATAAAATAATAAAACATAACTTAACATCAATTGAACCATCCATTTCTGATATATTTATGGTAGTCGTGGGCAATTTTACCAGATTAACATAGATCGGCTATATTCGCGCCTATATTTTGAAATTTCTTAAGAAGAATATACTTTATCTAGACTACTGAACATACAGCCTTAAAGATTGAAGTTTTAAAGATAGCTTTAAACAACTAGTTTCTGTTTTCGATTTTGTAAATGAAACCAATCAAATAAAATACAACAAATACCAGACACAATGCTTTACCGGTTCCTATTAACAATTAATGTCGTTTACTTAACAATAAATATGTAAATAATAACAATATTAGACCCTTTCAGTTCATTGTGATTATTGCTTTAAAGGTACAACTTCAAGCAATGCCGTTTTTGTGAAACCTACATTGAAATGTAGTATTCTAAAAGAGTTCGTAGAAGTAAACCAAGCTGGTAAATTTCTCTTCCTGGTATTTAGCAGATCATAAGCAAAGTAACTCCGAACTTTGCACAAAAGCTTCTTGAATCCTATTATTTAACCCAATTTAAAATAAAAATATCTCAGAAACTACACAATCAAATTTTCGCAGGATACTCAGGAGGTAGTAATCTTTAATTTCTTAAAGTTTAAATAGGGTTTAACTGTTTGGCAAAAATAACTTGAAGTTGTACCTTTAAAGGGACTCACTCTCAGAGTATGTATGTATGTATATTGAATTTTATAGTTTTCTGGTAAACACTAAACTGACAATTATCCGATAATTTGATAAATCAAAATGAGTGCAGGTTGAAGTGTTTCTTTTTGCTGGTCTATATTCTATCTATTTTGGCAATCTTTTTTGGAATTTAACAAGAGATACACTAGCAATATTTGTACCAATTTTCAGGACAATCCGGTATTGGATAAGCACATTACAGTCATTTTTGTATTTGGTTTGTCAAAATTATTGGTCCTTAAATTGTACATATGTCTTTGTTGAATATCTGAAAAACGATGAGTTTACAACATATGGTTCTTATGCATTTTTTAATCCACCCACCGAGCTCTACCAATTAGTGTATTTTTAATTAAAAAAAAAATGATTTTAATCTTTTGCGTCATCCCAATTGACAAAACATTTGGCACCCTATATTCCCTATTAAATGACTTAAGACAAAACAATTGCTTTTAAAAAGTCTGTGCACACGGGAATACTTTTGCACTTGTAAGGCGACTTATTCTTCTTTTTCTTCAAATCGGGTATGATTATGTAGATATACTTTAAATTTTCGGGATTCAACCTTTTCAACCGTAAAGCTAAGCCTATCGTTTTTTGATCTCCGCCGATAAACATTCTCCTACTTTCTTCGTGCACACCGCTATAGTTGATCTCTTCCTTCAGAATCTTCATATTTACCGCAGGGTCCGTGTCTTTTCCGGGTACAAAAGCAAGTATGACACGTGTTTGGTTTTCATGGGAATTACGTTTTCCCGTATAAACTTTTCGCAACTCAGCTCTAGTGTGTAGACTGTTCTCGAGATTTTCAATAACAACTTCTTTTTCCAGAGATTCAAAATCGTGATCATTATTATCCAATATAAATGTACATGATGCCAATTATGATTCAGTGTTTTCCCAGTTAAATATTTTTTCGAATGATTGATAACTGTCTAAAACTTCGTGAAAAAGTATTAAGGTTCTCTCCGTTTCTTGCTTTTTGAGTGGGATCGACTCAGGATTACGATCTTTAGACCACATACACAAATTAATGCAACTACTAGGGCTACATATTGCATTGGGACATGGAGGGACAGCAGGGTTCGCTAGCGCACAACAATTGTAGTTCAACTGAGTTTGTTTGCTTATCACCATATATAGACGATTATGTACACAATATATAAATGTAAAGGCGAATGGTTTGAGTTTGTCTAATTCAGCTCTAATATCTCTATTGGCTGAATCTGTTTTTTTGTTGTCATGGTTATTTGTTTTTTGAGCCTTGGGAGATTTAGTCTTATCTTATAGTCTTGTGTACAAAGTTCAAATATAAGCCTCAAAACCCAAGGAATGTTGCTGTAATCACTTTTTAAATCAAAATTTTGTTGATCAAATTGTTTGAAGTTGTTAATTTCAATTTCTTTTTGACGTACAGTTGTCGCAATGAGTGAAACTTGTCAAAGGGCATTTAAATGTTCTTTTTTTTTCTCTTCAGTTTTAATACCTAGAGGTCCTTTTCGAATAACCGATATTTTTCAAAATTTGAAGATTTTTTGAAGCCTGAGGTTTTGTACGATTTAGGGAGAATAACGGAAGTCAGTTCTGCGTAATTTTTGTTGCTTACATTAGGTTCAACGATATCAACTCGGGTATTTAATAGGTATCTTAATGCTCTATCAGTTAAGAGCAAGGTGTCTACTCCATCTATGGTAACTGTAGAACTGAATTTATTGTTGGATCTGAATAACGCAGCAAATTATTACTTTATAAATATTCCTAAAACTGACTAAGAACTAGGTTGATTCGGTGTTGATAAAAGATGGTATTTGATTGAAATCAGGTGGAAGTGAGGGATGTCGAAATAGGTAAGCAGGGTAACAGGGACAATTCTAAGAAATAAATATTTTAGTTTAAAGATAAATTTTATTTGCTATTAATCATTAGATATTCAAAACAGTTACAACTTTAATATGATATTCGTAAGCTTAAAAATACTAAAAAATATTCATCATTTAAATCAAAAATATATGGTTCAAATCAACCTCGATCCCAGGGTTTCTTACCTCTTTTACTTTTTGATGTCGGTGAAGAAGGCCCTGGCAATGGCCTCGCGAGAATCGAATTTGATTGGCTAACGGAATTAATTAAAATATTTCCGATAATTGTTCCGATTTGTAATTCAGATTTAGCCCTTTACGGCGAGCAAACAATTTTCAAAAGTTTGCTGTAAAATAAAGACCGTGTTTTTTGAAAGAAATTTTGTCTGTGCATCTTGTGATTTTTCCGTAGTTTCAACAAAATTTGCCTGTTTTCATTGAAGGTCTATAAATGTTACTTTTTCTTTGTTGTTACTGTTTGTAATTTCCAAAACGGTATTTTAGCATAATGCGAGTAAAGTTAAATAAATAGGGGATATAAATGGACTTTAACTAGCTTGTTTTCTTTTAATAATCTGGAGTAAAATATACACTCTTTCGGTAAATCTTCAATCTATCTGGTTAGTCTTCATTTGAAGATTAACACATCAAGTTTTATTCCCAAGTAATAAATAATTAACAATAATACCAATGCAACATTCAAATATTTTCACAATAATAATTGATAAATAACGGATAATAGAAGGACGAAATCATAAATATCCTTGAAGGTACAACTTCAAGTGATTTTGGCCAAAAAGTTAACTCCTATTCAAACTTTTAGAAATGAAAGAATACCATCTCCTGAGTATCCTGTGAAAATCTGAGCAACTTTTTTATGTGTGTATTCTGAGATATTTGTATTTCAAATAGGATTACACAATAGGATTCAAGAAGCAATTGAGCTTTTGTACAAAGTTTGGAATTACTGTGCTTATGATCTGCTAAATACCAGGAAGTGAAATTTACTAGTTTGGTTTACTTCTAACAACTCTTTTAGAATACTAA
>JAYJMI010156643.1:0-19385 GCA_036873855.1 Sarsia tubulosa
TGCAGATGCCTTTATTCAGACAAGAGCAAGGAGAGCAAGCGGAAGCTGGAACTGTTTCTGGATGAATTAGATTACCATGTAGTCTTAATCACACCCTATGTCGAATATTAAACTTGTAAAACATGGCTTTAAATCCTGTGTCTGTTATTCGACACGTATGCCTAGATCGAGACCGCGCAGATCCATATACATTTGATGAAGAAGCTTTTCCGCGTGGTGAGTCTCTTGGATCGTCTCTAGTTTGTGCACAGTGGACTGTGCCGCCCGCGATTCTTCAATTTACCGATGAGGAAAGTGTTTTGCAGCTTCAGCTGCAAATTTGACAATGCTCGGCGACTATTTGTAGAGAATCAATTGAAGCCGTGTTCTTCAGCGGTTCGTCGGGCTAGTTCGATTTCATCAGATGTAATGTGATAGCCTTGCTTTGATCCGCCCATCAGTCTTCCGATTGTGCTGCGAATGGATTTGTCTGGGTGACGTAGGCCGAGAACGTGCCCAATCTCATGAGCGACCGTTCGACTGAAAGAGCCTTTTTTTGAATGGCCTCGCCTCTAACGGTCGGAACTTCTCGGTGATCGCTTTGCCGCCTGATGGTTTATCTGTCCATTGTCCGACAATTACATGCTTTAGGCTCTTACGGGCAACTCCTTGTGAAGTTTCCCCCATGTATGGGACGATGTATACATTGATTGCCTTCTTGTTGAGTTTCGAATAGTTAATCAATTTATCGTAAAGCCGAATTCTCTTTGGATCTGCCTTTCCCTTCGCGTCTCGTTTTGCATTCGAAATATAATTAAGGTACTCTTCTTTATTAGATGAGTTCGTTGATTTCCCATCCAATACAGCTTCGATCTCAAACTGAATGCCAGTGGACTTCCATATTAGATTGAGTTCTGGCAGCACCGATTCCTCAATCTCTTGTTTGGTGATCCAAACGTCCATGATCTGGCCACGCTTTTCCATTTCCAAACCATGGATGACATGAAAACGCAGCGGAATCGTGATATCTTTTAGTATGGGCTGTCCCGTCGCAATGCCAGCCCACGCTAGGCATGTTATCAATGTGAATAGAGTTTTCATTCTGTTTGGGTAGATACCTCGCCGCTTTCGGCGAGTAGATTAAATTTGACTGACCTTCGATACTCGACTGCTTGCGGTGGGGAGTTTCATTCTGTATCTATGTTAAGCGCCTCAGGGCCGAAAGCGCTTCGCGCTTCCGCTACAAATCAGTCAATGGACGACAGGCCTAAAGGATGAGTTGAACTGTTAATAAACATTAATGGAGGTTAATATGGTTCAAGAATGTCATAATAAATAGGTGTTTATGAATATTGAGAAGCTGTCATCCGACACTCGGCAAGTTTACGTATCATAATTAACGTTAATTGCGGTCCATCAACGGTTTGACGAATTCACCCCAGTTGAACTGACAAATTTAGGATGAACCTGGATTATTCGGCCTTCTTGAGTCCAGGGAATAAGTCTTGGCTGGCGTAGATTTTATAGCCTTTGATCTTACCGGGATTCGCACCATTACGTGGAAGGTAGCGCATAGATGAGAACGACTGCACCTTGCCGAGATCGATCACTATTTGGTGTGGGTGGTTCTTATTCGCGTTTTTACCTGAATATTTTGTGTGCCAGAAGGTAACGGGCTGATTGTCCATCACATTACTTGCGGAAGAAGGCTCGGAGATGATTTCCTCGCTGTCTGCGTAGATGACCTGCCAGCCATCGCGATCCAACCAGTTATCTTTGGCGTCAATCAAGTGAACTTCAGCAATGGTCGCGTGCTTATCGCCTGATTGTGAGCTGAGCGCTTCGATGCATACATAGCGTGCTTTGATTGTTTTGCCAAAATTTACGATTTGCGCGTCGTCGCCGTTTTTAAACTGTCCAGTTGCAATCGCTTTTTGGTTTGCAAGTTGGATGGTTTCACCCGGCTTGCGGTTGTAGCTGAGGTTGGGGTCGACCTTTAAACCGTAGATCATTTCTGTCACGCCTTTGATCGTTTGATGTCCTGTCGGCTCGATATCCATGACGATGACTTCATTCGCGCCTTCATTCATCCAACAGCCAGGCATGTAGAGTGTGTATTGCGGGCCAATATCCCAGAAGCGACCTAAGTTGATGCCGTTCACCCAGACCATGCACTTACCCCAGCCAGTCATGTCGAGGTAGGTGTCGCCAATAGTGTCGACATTGAATTTTCCACGGTAAAACACTGGAAGGGGGCTCGATGCTGCTTCCTGGTCGCTGAATTGGAGGCTTGCGATATCATTTAACTCAAGAGGGAAGGTATGGATTGTCCAGTCGAGTACTGGTTTGCCGTCGAGGCTCACGTCGCCGAGACCCTTGCGGTCTGTCATTAGTTCGCGTGCGTAGTTCAGGTGCCCCATATTCTCTAGCAAGATATCCAACTTCACTTTTCCAGCAGGTAGGTTGAGGGTTGTGGCGCTTTGTTTTAAGCGGCGGTCGAGTGTGGCCATACGCTCGCCGTTGACGATGATGATGGCACGGTCTTTCAATGCAGAGAAAGCGAGTTTGTATTGACCGTTGCTTGGGATGTTGAGCGTGGTGCTGTAAATCGCTAAGCCTTGATTTAGGTCAAGTGCTTCCATGTGCGGCGCTTTTTCGGATTGAACAGGCTTTTTGGCGAGCTGCCTAAATTGGGCTGTTTCAGTCAGGGCAAACTCGGGCACTTCGATTCGATGGATTTGTTCGGGAGGTTCGGGCAGTTTATAGTCTGCTGGTAGGTATTTTTTAATCGTATCGCGGAAGATATAGAATTTTTCGGTGATACGACCGGTTTCATCCATTGGTGCGTCGTAATCGTAGCTAGTCGTATCCGCACTGTATTGACCGGAGGACCAGTTCGCCCCTGAGTAGAAACCATAGTTAGTGCCGCCGTGTAGCATATAGACGTTAAATGATACACTGTTCTCGAGCATCCAATCGATTTGCTTAATGAAAGGGGCAAGTGCTTTGGTGTGATGTTTGGAGCCCCAATGGTCGAACCAACCGACCCAGTATTCACCGCACATTTTCGGCATGCCAGGGTATTCTTTATCGAAGAAGGCAAAGGCTGAGTCGGCGCCGCCCCCAAAATTCATTGTGGTGTAGACGCCGTCTATATGTGCCGTACCAATGGTCTTCTTTTTCGGCCAATCACAGCGGATGAACATCGTGTCGAACCCTGCGTCGACCAGTTGGTCGTAGATCGCACGGTTGTAGTCCATGTCATCCTGATTATCTGGACGACCAAACTGCCCGTATTCGTTTTCAACCTGCACTTGAATAATCGGGCCGCCGTGTGTGACTTGTAGATCCTTTAGTTGTTCGCCAACTGCTTTCATATAGCGGGCGGTGGCTTCGAGGAACTTCGGGTCGTTTGTGCGTACTTGCATCTCAGGGTCTTTTAATAGCCATGCTGGCATGCCGCCGAAGTCCCATTCAGAGCAAATGTATGGGCCCGGACGCACGATCACCCACATGCCTTCTTCTTGGCAAACTCGCATGAAGGCGGCGATGTCTAGGTTGCCACTGAAATCGAATTCGCCTGGCGATGTTTCGTGTGCATTCCAAAAGATATAGGTGCCGATACAGTTAAACCCCATTGCTTTAGCTTTACGAATGCGATCGCGCCAATAGGCGCGTGGCACGCGCGGGTAGTGGACCGAGCCTGAGATGATGACCGCTGGCTGGTCGTCAAAAGTGAAGTGGCCATCTGCGGCACCGAAGACTGGTTGCGCTTCACCGACTGGGCTGGGGCGCGGTGGCATGGGGAGCGGCTTGCCGAACAACGTGACGGCGCTGCTTAACATTACGGTGATGGCAATTGCTTTTCGAAGGAGTGTAATTGGATGATTCATTCTGCTAAGGTTAATTATTACTTTTTAACGCTATAAGTGCCGCGATCTTTACAGCAAAGTAGAGTCTTCGTAAATCAGATTAAGTGGCGTCGTAGTTAGTATTTATTTTTATTTTGATTCAGCTGTATATAAAGACGTGTGGTTATTGTTCATATCTACATTACCTCTAGCAAGGTATGTTCTGTTTGAGCATCCCTTATTCCCCAAAAAAATAAAATACAACGTATGATCGAAAAACGAAAAATAATAACGTCGATTGCATTCTCCTTGTGTACGCTTGGATGTATCGCATCTCCCCTGACTATATATAAAGATACGAATCAATCAGGTACCAGTGCTGGTTGTGAAAAAAACATCGTTTACTCGGGGAATTCAGTTCCCGGGGGACTGAATAATCAAATCTCAAGCATATTACTTGAAAAAGGATATGGTGTAGTCCTTGGCATTAATAATAGTTGTGTGGGAGCGAGCAAGTTCTATAGAGCTCATACTCAGAACCGGCTAATCAATGTTCCCACTTCTACATTTAATGATAAGATCTCCTTTATTCGTGTAGTTCAGCTTGATACGACCGTGAAGAAGAAAGGTTTTGGAGGCGCGGATCCAGATATTGGCGTGGCAACAGATTGTAGTTGGTGGTATAATTGGGGCTCGGCAGCATGGAGCCAGCAAGGAATGGAATATGTTCCGATGCGTTGGAATGGTGGCACTGCTAGTGGAATCAGTAGCTACGGAGACTCGCTTAAGACACGTAAATTTACTAGCCATTTAGCATTCAATGAGCCGGATAATTCAAGTCAGGCAAATATGTCGGTAACTACAGCTCTAGATCGTTATGAGTCGTTGCTTAAGTCAGGCTTGCGGATGGGGTCACCTGTTTGCACACAGGATGCTTGGCAGTCATGGTTATCGGACTTTATGGATGGTGCTAGCGACAGAGGCTATCGAGTCGATTTCATTGCTCTGCATTGGTATGACTGGGGGAATCAGACTAGTAATAGCACTGGCACTCAAATTAAAAACCGTATGGTTGCTAAAATCAGTAATGCACGAAATGGTTTGAATACTAACATGGGTGTTTGGTTGACTGAGTTTAACGCTAATGTAAATCGTACGGATCAGAATATACATAAGGACTTTATTAACGCTGCAATTCCTTATATTAATGGGCAAAATTGGTTTGAGCGCTACGCATACTTCCGTGAAGGTGGCGGTTGGCACGGCTCGTCAACAAGTTTGACGACTTCGGGCGTTGCCTATCGTGATGCGCCTAATAAGTGGTCGGATTGGCGTGAATCTAACAACATGGGTTGGTAACTCTGTCGCAGTCGTTGCCAGAGGCTGAAATACCTTTCGCCTCAGAGACATGCTGGCAACCGATTTGAAAAACTTTGACAGGGCAATAAGAGCAATCTTTTGCCCTGTCATTCGTTAACTATATGTAAATGCGGAGTCTGAGCATTCCTGTCGTTTCGTCTGTGCTTCAATAACATCTTGAGTCGGAGGCAGGTCGCGGAGTTAGCGTATGGGCGAATCGCAGGGTGAGACGCTTTTGAATCTGGTGAATGGATGAATGCGTATCTGTTATCTACTGGTTTTTCTCTTGTTATTTAACTGTATAGAAGGGGAGTGCTCTATTGTTTATGGCACTATTACCTTTAGTAAATGCCTCATCTATAGCATTTACAAAACCACCCCTAAGAAACCGATTGTATGAATAAAAGTAAAAAAATAGTAACAGCTATATCATTATCCTTGATTGCTGTTAAAGTATTCGCTGCGCCTCTCACTATATACAATTATAAGGGCCAGACTGGCTCAAGTGCAGGTTGCGAAAAGAATAAAGCTTATACGGGGAGTTCGATACCCAATGGCCTTAATAATAAAGCGACCAGTATGTTGCTTAAAAAGGGCTATGGTGTTGTTGTCGGTAAAAATTCTGACTGTGTATGGGCCAGTAAATTTTATAGGGCTAATTTGAATGATCGAAAGATTAATCTCCCCTCGAAATTAAATAACAACATTTCATTTATTCGAGTCGTTGGTCTTGATTCTACGATTAAGAAGAAGGGCTTTGGCGGAGCAGATCCCGCTATTGGTAAGGCAACGGGTTGTAGCTGGTGGTATGATTGGGGTTCATCGGCATGGAGCCAGCAAAGTATGGAATATGTGCCGATGTGTTGGAATGGCGGATCAGCAACCGGAGTCAGCGATTACGGGAAATCTCTCAAAACCCGTAATTTCACGAGTCACTTGGCATTTAACGAACCGGATAATTCGGATCAGGCAAATATGAGTGTTTCTGTCGCTTTGGATCGTTATAAGTCTTTGCTTAAATCGGGCTTGCGAATGGGCTCACCTGTTTGCACGCAAGATGCTTGGAGCTCATGGTTGTCAGACTTTATGGATGGCGCTAAGAATAAAGGCTACCGAGTCGATTTCCTCGCCTTGCATTGGTATGACTGGGGGAATCAGAATAATAACAGCACTGGCGCTCAAATTAAAAACCGTATGGTTGCCAAAATTAATAATGCACGAAATGGATTGAATACCAGTATGGGTGTGTGGTTGACCGAGTTTAATGCCAATGTAAATCGGACCTCACAGAATACACATAAGCAGTTTATTGTATCAGCTGTTGGCTATATCAATGGGCAGAGTTGGTTCGAACGCTACGCATACTTCCGTGAAGGTGGTGGTTGGCATGGTTCGGCTAATAGTCTGACGACTTCAGGAATCGCTTATCGTGATGCTCCTGATAAGTGGTCGAATCCGAAAGAATCCAACAACATGGGTTGGTAAACTGCTATAGTGGATGTCGCCAGAGGTTGAAATGCTCTTCGCACAAAAGGTATGGTAGCATCCGATTTGAAAATTTTTGACAGGGCAAAAAGAGCCATATTTTGCCCTGTCACTTGTTAGCGATATGAAATTTATTATCATGAAGAAAATAAGTAAAAATCAGTTGGTTTTTCTAGGAGTTGGCTTATTCGCTGGCCTTTTGATCACTCCACTCTTTCAGCGGACACGCAGTTTGAATACTCGGAGTGAGGTCCCTGTGTATGATAACAGCACTTCGGTCGCTTCGTCTGAACGCTCTCCATCTCTTGAGTCGAGCGCAGTTTCTCCGGGGAGTTCAAATAGTTTCTCGCCGATGGGAGGGCTCTACGCTCGGCTTGGAGCTACCGGTACAGTTGATTTTGTTGCCTTAGCAGCTGAAATACTGGCACTTTCGGAGGACTCGCCGCACCGATTGGCTGCATTTGACTTGTTATTTGATCGATGGGCTCAGCAGAATCCTACAGAGGCTTTGGAATTTGCAGGGACACTACAAGGTGGGATGCGTGAGGAAGCTTTTCGTGCGACATTGCTTCGTCTGGGAAGTGAGGATTTTGATGAAACTTTGGTTTGGATGAATGAGCACATGGACTACTCGGCCCGAGACGATATACAAATGTGGTTGTATGTCGGTTTGGCTCGGAGCAATCCTGTTTTAGCGATGGCTGAGATCGCAAAATTAGAAGATGGGAAAATCAAAGAGTCGGCACTCGTGAATGTGGTGAGTGAGTGGGCGAAGGTGGATGTCTTGGCAGCTTTTGATTGGTATGAAACGGCATCGTGGAATGGTGAGATGGCTGGTATTTATGAGCGATTAATGGGAGCTTACTTAACTCAAAACCCTGAGGGAGCACGTGATTTGATTGAGCAGATGGATGAATCTTATGTTAGGGATAAATATCAACTACAGTTAGTCACGATGATGGCCGAGCGTGATGCAAATTTTGCATTGGAAGTATCAGAAGGGATCGTTGAACCTATTCAGCGAGAGACTGCGTTCACGTATGCCTTTGAGGTATGGGCGCTGCAAAATCCTGAGGCTGCGTTGAGTAAGGCGATCGAAATTGCAGCAGATGGCACTATGGAAAAGAGTACCGTTAATTCGATATTTCGGCAGTCCGCTTTTGCGTTGCTGTGGCAAGATACTGATAAACTACGTGAATCGTATACTCAATTGCCGCAGGATATTCGGGAAGAAATTGTTTCTCCCTTTGTTCAAGAATGGATGATGGAGGAACCAGAGGCTGCCGCCGCGTGGGCTGCTCAATTCCCATCTGATAGTGTGGAATACAATCTCGGAATCAGTGGAGTGGTGTTTCATTATAAAAACTGGGATCCGGAGGAGGGAATTCGCCAGGCACAAGCCATCACTTATACTGATATTAAGAATGATAATGTCTATTCCAGCTTGAAGAGTCTTTATCGAAAGGATCCAGCGCGAGCGATTGAAGTGGCGGCGGATTCGGACCTCGTCAATCGTGAGGTTCAGGAAGGCTTCACTAACTGGATCGAGGAAACCGGTAAAACATCTATGATTTTTTATCTGCCCGGTAAGTGAGTTTTACCACTAGTTTATTTAACTTTCGGTTTCCACTCTAGATCACGAAAGGTGTTGCGCACCAGTTTGTCTTGCCCGAACTCATTGTAGAGGCCCATACGAGACCAGCCGTTGGACTTTTTATTGCCAGTATACTCCTTGCGAGAGCGATAGTCGACTAGTAGCCAATAGGTATAGCCTGCTAGTGGTGGTATATGTTGGGTCAATACTTCGTGTTGGCGGCGTAGTAGATCGTCTTGCCAATCTTCAGTGCCTCTGCGGTCTTTAGCGCCGCGCCAGCCGAGTGTCGACCAGCCACCATTTTCCAAAATGATTAAAGGTTTGTCGGGATTATTCGCAGCCGTTTCCTTCATGTCAGGATCGAGTAATTCAAAGGGGTCCATTGCGCCACGATACTCGTTAAAGCCGACGGCGTCGGCATATTCAAAGCGTGGCTGCCCCTTTGTTGGGTGCCATGCGGCCCAGGTTACCGGGCGGTGCTGCCAGTCATGCTCTCGGACGATATCGCGGCCGACTTTTAGGAAATCTTCATACTCGGGGCAGAATTGGTGTGATTCATTATTGAGTCCCCACATCACGACGGAGGGGTGATTCATGAGGTCCCATACGGCACAACGCTCAACTGATTGATAGATTGAGTTTGGGTCTTTGCTTTGAGCACCCATGGACTTTTCCGTATACCAAAAGCCACCCCATTCGCCACAGATCATAAACCCGAGCTTGTCGGCAAGTTGATACACATAGGGGTCGCGTTGGCTGACGTGGAGACGGAGGAAGTTCGCATTTGCATCGCGAGACATTTGGAAGAATTGCTCGTGGTCTTCTCGTGTCAGTGCATTTCCGCGAGTGGGGTGCTCTTCATAAAAAGCAACTCCTTTTAGGAAAATGGATTCACCGTTGAGCTCAAAGCTGCGCTTGTGCGTGCGGAAGCTGCGTATCCCGAAGGTGGTTCGCAGGGTGTCAATCGGTTCTGCGTGTTCGCTGACCGATGTGGTCAACTCATGCAGTGCAGGAGACTCTAGTGTCCATTTGCGTGCACTGGATTTGAATGGCGCGGCAAAGCGCAGCACTCTTTTTTCGCCAGGTGTAATAGTGAGCGTTTGAGGTTTGGGAGGATGGATCGCATCCGAAGCGATGCTGATGCTTAGCTCGCGAGTGCGATTGCTTTGGTTTGTAAGGCAAACGGCAGCTTCCAAGCGACCGTCGAGTGTGCGGATCTGTGTCTTGCGTATCGCTACCGGACTTTCTGAGACTAGAGTGACGGAGCGTGCGATACCGGCGTAGGGCCAGTTGTCGGGTGCCTTTGGGTGTTGTGTATGCGTGGGTCTGAGCTCGTGAAAGCCTTTACTATCCTTCTTCGGCTTAAAGTTCGAGAGACGAATGACTTGCACCGCTAAAGTGTTTTTGCCGGGCTTGAGGCTGTCGGAAATGTCTATTGAGAAGGGTTGTCCGCCACCTTCGTGAAGTGCGAGTAGGTCTCCGTTCAGGAAGACACGCGCACGTTGCTTCACACTCAGAAATTCAATGCGATGGTGCTGGTTCGCTTTGGGTTGATAGTTGAAGTCACGCCGGTACCAAGCAGTGCCATCGTAAAACGGAGGATTACTCGGTGATCGATCGCTCCAGTCCCAGAAGCGGCCACCGGGCATCATGTCCCAGCAGTGTGGCACCGTAACGTCGGTCCATTGCGAGAGGATTGGTTTCGATGCCCAATTGTTTGCAATACCGATTGCTTTGGGATCGAAGTTGAATTTCCACGCGCCATCAAGCGATGTGCGGACGCGGTGGGGATTGGCAGCTGTATCCTCAAATTCAGGGCGTATATCGCCATAGTGAAGGACTACTGGGAACTCATCAATGATCTCGGTGTGGATGCCCATGGCATGCGCAAACTCGGGCGCGTCCGCAAGGTCATCTGCCACGACGTGGATAGTCATGAGTATTGTTAAGGCGAGGGCGCGGAGCAATTGAATCATCTCTGTGTTGATAAATTTGTGGTTGGCTTGTTTCAGTGAACTCTAGGTCGTCTGGGGTTGGTTAGAAAGTATAGCTCACTCTTCTACAAACACCCAGAAGTATGCAGAGTTATACAGCACATTAAAAATAGTTGCAGAGGTTCTCTTATACTCAATTTTGCAGGCTAATTTTCAATTCAGGTCTTTTTGATTAGGTGCCCTTTATCCTTAGGAAAGTAGTCAGAATTCAGGTTTATGCTAATAAAGATGAAGCGGATGTCTGAGCATGGTTTTGTTAACGCGCCTTTCTGGATTGATCTGCCTTACCTTATGGAGATTAGTGCAGAAAGACTGATTAAGCTCTTTACTTCTGGGTGAGCATGATCTCTTTTGATCCTGTATGTTAAATTTTAGGCGTATGTTTTCTATCAACTGTAAAACGAGTAAAAACCCACATTCTTCTAATGCTATTACCTGTGAGACCAATCCGATTTAACAGCCATTTTATGAATTTGAAGATTTCTCTATTTATCTTACTCTCTTCAGCGTTGTCACTTACATCATTCGCAGTTGAGTTAATTCAAAATGGGGACTTTCAGGACCCTGTGTTTTCTGGGCTGGGGCAGAACATCGCCTACACGGATTGGGTAGAGAATGGCAGTAGTGATGCCAATGGTTCTGCCAGTTCAAACCTGACTCCGGGAGGGGCCTATAATCAGGTTATACGGCTAGGGAGCTCTAAATACTGTCGTCAAGATATCGCTACATCTTGGACTGCCGATCATAAGTTCCTGTTAACTTTTAACGCTAAGGAGATCTGGTGGCGAGGCGCTAACACGGGTGATCAAGTCTGGATATCTTTACGCGACTTGAGTAATAATGTCTATTGGCGATCCGGCAAAGTGAATCTTGACGGGTCTCATTCTGGAGGTAGTCAAGCGGACTGGATTGATGTTGGCGGGAACGCTGTCTCTGGCGATCAAGGTTTTAATTTTGTGTTTACTGGAGCTGATTTGATCGCGGAGGGCTTGAGTGAGGGGGCAACCTTCCGCTTGCTGTTCGGTAACGGAGGAAACTCTGTAATTCAGATTGACAACATTTCGTTGAACATGACTGAGCCAAATAAGGGCAATTTTATCTTTACGGGGGCACAATCTGGCGGTTCAGCAGTCACTCTGCCTTATGAAAACGACTTTGAGGTAGCTGACGGTTATAATGTTGGACCACTCTATACTGATAACTGGTGGCAATTGGATCCAGGCTTGGATGCCAATATATTTACGCCCGGTGCAGCAAGTCCGCAGGCGCTCGATTTCTTTGGAGGCGAAGCACTCTCCTTATTGGCTGACTCGGGGGCCGCTCCTGTCAGTTGGGTCGACTTCTTCATCAAGCCCGTCTACGTCGATGACGAAGAGCTCTCCATCTCAGACTTTCTAGAACTGATGTCAGCGCCTCGTTCCACGACGACCGGCTTTATTCGAGTGCAGAACAATAGCAACGTGGGGGAAATCTATGTGGCCGATGGTTCCACTGGACTATTTGGAGCCGACTGGGTCTTTACGGGGATTTTTCAACAGCTTAACGGCGATACCGCAGTTGACTGGATTCGGCTGACTTACCGTATCGATTTTACGACCAAGCGTTGGGATTTATTCGTTGATACTGAGATGGTCGTTACTGATTTGGGCTTCTTGGACACTTCATTGACTGAATTACAGGGTGTTTCCATCCTTTCAGATGATAATGATCCCACGCAGCTAGATTATTTCTATGCGGGTGCTACTAATCCACTATTTACTGACACCTCAAATGATGGCCTCCCTGATACTTGGTTAATTGATCAAGGGCTCGATATCAATGTCAACCAGCGAGAGAGCGATGCAGATGGTGATGGCTTGGTTAATTTAGTCGAATATCAGATCGGCACTCGTGCCGATACAGCTGATACAGATGGTGATGGTATCGATGATGATGTCGAGCTGGACTACGACTTAGACCCCCTAGTGGACGATGGAGGGCTGGACCCAGATGGCGATTGGCTCACTAATGTCGATGAGATAAACTTCGGCCTAGATCCACATGTCGACGATGTTGCCGGCACCTCGGGCTTAGTCCCTCGCGACATCTGGATACCGCTCGGAGGTAATGACCCTCGACAGTTGACCGATTTTAGCGCATTCCCTTTAGGTTTCAACCAACGCTTATGGCTGACTGAGCTTGCGGTGCCTCAATCCGAGAGCATGGGTATGAATTATGGCCAACGTATCCATGGCAATATCATCGCTCCCGAAACCTCAGATTACACCTTTTGGATTGCTGGAGATAATGGATGCGAGCTCTGGTTGAGCACGGATAGTGATCCATTTAACAAGCGACTGCTCGCCTCGGTTTCCGGTTGGACTGGCTATCAGCAGTGGAGCAAATTTTCCAGTCAGCAATCTGCTACAGTCTCATTGCAGGCCGGTGAATCCTACTACTTTGAATTGTTGCACAAAGAGGGCACCGGCGAGGATCACGTCGCCGTGGCGTGGGCTTATGGTTCAACGGCCCGAAACGTAATTGATGGTCAGCATCTTCAAGTCGGCATCCCTCATCCCAACGATCAAGACGACGATGGCCTGCCCGATGATTGGGAATTGCAATATTTTGATGAAGTCCTATTTGTTGGGCCTGACCCTAGTGACGGCTCCGGCAAAAATGGATTCTGGGGCGATGCAGAAGTTGACGGTATGATAGATCCTATACCTGACGGATTACTAAACTATCAGGAATACCAGCTGGGGTCGAGCCCCGTTAGTGCTGACTCGGATCAAGATGGTATGTATGATGGCTGGGAGTATGCCAACGATCTAAATGTATTGGATGACGGCACTCTTGATTTTGACAGAGGCCCTTTGGGCAATCCTGACGGTGATTTAGCCGATAATCTGATTGAGTTTTGGCTAGGGACAGATCCTTGGGTGAGTGAGCCTGAATTGTATGTTGATTCGGATTCCGATGGCTTACTTGATTTGTGGGAGCAGTTAATTATTGCTCATGCTCAGGATAATAATGATCCATCGGATGATTTTATCGCGACGCTCGCAGATGTGCTTCCGAGTGATCCTGGCGATGGCGGAGACTCACGCCGATGGGACTTTGATGGCGATGGCCAAGATAATTTAACCGGGTTTCAGCTTGGCCCCTTGGCTACTTTGGTTCCACCTGTAACGATTCAAGACTCTGATGGCGATGGTTTAAGTGATGCCGAAGAGATTGCATTTGGAAGTAACCCAAATCTGGTTCATTCGGATACCGATACGCTTACAGACTATCAGGAGTTTCACGCTGGCACTGATCCGAATGTTGCGAACATGGTATCAACCGATACAGCCGACACAGCTGCCTTGGTCATCTGGAGGCATTTTTAATGAAATCGATACTATTTTTTAATCAGGCACTCTCTGTGATCTCCCGTTTTACGTACATCATGATCGTCGTTCAAAAAATCCTCTTCAGTGTTCTTTCCCGTGTCAGCTTCTTGTCTTTGGCTAGCGCTGCCCGATTCAATGTTCCTGCCTTTGGGCGGAGTTGCTTTGTCGGTTGTGGAGGTATGGTCGAAGTGGTTATTGTAGGAGGAAGCGGCACTGATGTTAGCCAGCAGGCTTTACTCGTTGTGCGGCGTGCATAAGTAAGAAAATTTCAAATACTTGAATTTAATATAAAATTTATGATTAGAATATCTATGCCTTTATTGTTACTTCGTGGTTTTAACATTTGCTGTGCTTTAATTGCATTTTCTGTTACGAGTTCACGACTGCATGCGCTGTCCTGTAGTAGCACTTGTGAAAACAAGATGAAAATCTATGTTGCTGCAGTTGGTAGTTTCGATACTGTTGATGTATCTGAGATGCCTCGCTTGAATGTCGGTTCAACGAGTGTTCTTCCTGATTCTGGTGGTATTACTGGTGGTGCAGATGGTTTTCAATGGGATATTCAATCATATGAGCTGCGCGATAAGGGCGATGATTTATATGTGTCGTTAAGTGGTGTGAAATCTTCTGGATCTGGACCTTGGGATCCTAATCACTATCCTTTCATGGACTATGAAATTGAAGCGTATTTACCCCCTTGTACTACTAAGATTAAAATTAATGGCAAACCATACGAGTTAAGCCCTGAAAACAATTTCAGGATTAATGATGTTACGACATTAGAAAACGGTTTAATTGAAACGATCCGACTAAGTCGTAGTGGACTGAGCACAGATTTCTACGAACATATCCTTGAAGATGATAATGATGAGTTTGTTGAGTTGGTTATTAGTATTACTGTCGGCGAAGATGCCGCTGCATCAGTTTCATTTCCAGAATACCAAGTGCAACTTGTTGACAATGGTAACGCTTCGAGTGCGCCTTCTGGACGTATCAGTTCAGCTTCGCCCGCTTCGCTCCCTGATATTTATGCAGAATACTCCATTCCCATGGGAGAGTGGGATGAGGAAACCTCAGCTGGCAATGTATCTTTAAGTCTCACTGATTTGAGTGAGTCGACCTCTTCATTGCTATCTAGTTTTAACTCCCTAATTTTGCGTATAAACGACTATTCTCTTGTTGATCAAGTACTGCGCGGTAGCGGTGATTTAGAGGGTGCGATTCATCAACTACTAGGGCCCAAAGGTCTGTATGACATTAGAGACGGATGGTTAGGTGAAAATGGTTATGACGGAACCGTAATACCACAGGGCGCCTTCGAAATTATTCACTACGAGAATTGGACTGGAAGTAGTCCATATATCCCTTCGGGGAATGCTAGTGAACTCTTCCGTATCGAGCAATTAGGCTCTGAATCTGGGGCGGACTTAGGGCTTAAAGTCACACGAACTATTGCTCCTGGCACACCAGATGAGAAAACAGATTGGGAATCTTATGAGCGTATCACAGTATCCACTCTTGAGGACGGCACTGCTCTGCTGGTACCCATAAAAACTGGCTGGAAGCGGACATCACAGAATGGTACACGTGTAAAAAACCTATACTGGAAGGAAACCACGGAGTCGGGAGCGGAAACGCCTCTTTATGAGTATGTAGAAGTTTACGATCATCGTGTGCAGACGGCTCCCATTTTAGTTGCTCGGACGAAGATTCGGAAGGAAAAGATTGATGGAAAGTGGAGAAATACTGAATTTATCGAAGGTGCTGTCGGGGCGGAACGAGTTACAACATGGACATATGTAGCAGATCCGAATGATCCAGATTATGGAAAGTTGCGAAGTGTTCAGTATCCAGACGGCTCATGGTCATACAATGCTGACTTTAGTGGTAATAACTACCCGACCACTAGATACCTGCCTTGGAAAGATGTTACCTTAGCTCAGGCGATTGCTGCAAATGGAGTTAATTGTAAAGTTGTCATCACAGAGAGAGATGATCCCACAGACTGGTCTTTAATTAAACGTAATATAACAAAAATTGAGGATGTCGTTGTCTCTAGAACTGAGGAGCGATCAGGAGGAGTTTTTCGCCGTTATACAGATGCGAGTAACTATCTGGATACGGTCACAACGGGCGCTAGTTATATGCCTGATTCCGTCACTCGCCCCGACGGCACCAAGACGACCTATGTCTACGATAATGGCTTTTGGGATGGTAGTGCTTTCTCCACCGCTGACCCCGGTAATGCGCAACCAGCCTTTTGCAAAATTACTAAAAATGGCACCCAGGCGAGCCCTGAAGGTATTGGTACTGAGGTGAGCCCTGAAGGCATTGTTGGCCAGTCTACATGGCACTGCGTGATCACCGTGAATGGTGAGACAGTCAGCAATGAGACGATGGTTTACGATGGCACCTCGAACCCACCAGTCATCGATCGTATTATCTACTCCGAGGCCATTGATCAGCCACTAGCAGACTGGCGCACCGAGACCGCCACTGACGAGAGCGGACGTGTCCTCTCTGAAAACATCTACGATGGTGAAGACTTGCTTCGCGAAAGCATCGACGCGAGTGGCATCAACACGGCCTACACTTATGATCTCTATCGTCGTCAAGCCACCGTGACTCGCTCCGGCCTTACGACTACCTACCATTACGATACTGAAGGACGCGTTGAAGGCACCACCGTCACTCCAGAGGGATTCACAACTCCAGCGCTGACGACCGCGACGACTTATCATACAACTGGCGAAATCGATACGCAAACCGACAGCAATCAACTGACCAGCACTTACACTTATAGCAACGGCGGTCGCACCCGCACGCATACGCGCCCAGACACCGCAACTGAAGTCACCGAAAGTTACTGGGATGGGCAGACCAAAAGCGTAACTGGCACTGGCGTCATCGCTAGGTATTACAGCTACTCCGTCGAGCCCGACGGCAACCAAGTCTCTCGCGAAGACATCGGCATTGCCACCTCACTCCGCTGGTCCGAGCGTGAGACCGACTGGAACGGACGCACAGTCGAGGCGCGCAAGCCTGCTTATTCAGGAGCCAACCATGTGGCCGCCTCATTCTACAACAGCAAAGGTCAGTTGGAAAAACACACCAGCACTGGCCTCGCCCCCACACTGTATACTTACAATGACTTGGGGCAACGACTGCGCCAGGGGCGCGACCTTAACGCAAACAATGCGCTCGACGAGGTTTCCGCTGAGCCGATCACCGAATCCATTCGGGATTACGTAGAGCTCAGTGGCGAGTGGTATCAACGCAGCCTCACCCGTCGCTGGCTCGATAATGATAGCGCTACCGCTACGGATGTTCAAACCAGCCTCAATCGCCTCACTGGATTGAGCGCGACGACGCTTAGCGAAAGTACCCAAACCGATGTGTATGGCAACGATACTGTCACCACGATTACGGTCGACCGCGCGACGGCCACCGTCACGCAAACCGCTGACCTGCCAGATGCCAGTCGTGACGCGGTTTCCATCACAGTCGATGGGCGCGTGCAAAGTTCGACGGATCCCCGCATTCCGTCGCCCGAGGCTAACATCACCAACTATGCCTATGACACTCTCGGACGCTTGTATACTCTCACCGATCCAACTACCGCAGTCACCACCCAGACTTACTATAGTGGCACCAACCAGCTCAAAACTATCGAGCCTACTGCCGGAGCCATCACCGAATTGGCCTACCGCACACAGGGGCAGACCGGGGCAGGGCAAGTAGCCAACCGTCTGACTAAGAGCGCGGACGGCAGTAACACTCTAAGTCAGATTGACATGAGCTACGATTTACACGGACGCCTCACCGGAGAGTCTGGCATCGGCACCTATCCGCTGACCTATGGCTATGATCCCGTCTATGGTCAGCGTACCACTCTCAGCACCTACCGCGACGCCACTGCCGATACCACCACATGGGTGTATCAAGCTTCGACTGGTTTGCTCACTCGTAAGGAATATGCCGATACCAAGGGGACCGATTACACCTATCACGACAACGGTCTGCTCCACACTCGCACATGGGCGCGTGGCATTGTGACTACCTACACCTACGATAGTCAGGGGCAGCCCGACTTGACTGACTACTCCGACACCACCACAGATATCGATTGGACGTATAACCGCGCCGGACGCATGACCAACGTTGTCGATGCCGTCGGTAGCCATGCGTTGGATTATGCTGATGATGGACAACTAACCGCTCACACCGTGAGTAGCGGCATTCTGAATGGACTCGCCCTCGGCAATACTTATCCAAACTATGGTAAACGTGACACCCTGACCTTGAGCCTTGGTGTGGATGATCTGATCTCCCATCAATATGGCTACGATACGGACACCGGGCGGCTCGATACAGTCACTGATCAAAACCCTGTCGGCTTGACCCAGCGTGCCAAAGCCACTTACGCCTATAAGGCCAGCACCCATCTCACTGAGAGCATTACCATGGCTAATGCCACGGTTGATATACTGACTCGTAGCATGACCTACGATGCCCTTCATCGCGTTGATACTCTGACTGCCAGTGATACGAGTGCCAATCAGCTCAGCCTGCACGATTACACTTACGATGCCCGTAGCCGTCGTGAGCGCGTCGACCGCGAAGACAGCAGCTATTGGGTATATAGCTACAACGATCGCAACGAAGTCGAAAGCGGCATCAAATACTTCAGCGATGGCACAGCCATCCCCGGATATAACTACGGTTTTCAATATGATAACATCGGCAATCGCGATAGCATCACGCTCGAAGGCAGCAGCTACGATTGGTCGGCGAACGCCCTCAACCAAATTGTCTCCTATGAAATACCCGACACAGTTTGGATTAGTGGCACCGCCCACGCCGATGCAGCCATTTTTCTCAATGACCAGATTACAACTCGCAAAGGCATACATTGGGCGGGTAGTGCCACGGTAGACAATAGCACTGCCACAGTGTCACTACCACTCAGCATCGAGAGTCTTTACGCGCCCAATGGACCTGATGGCGAAGTCCTACAGAGCACTGTCAGCGCAGGCCAAGCTCTCCTGCCACAAACGCCCCTTGCGCCTATCTACGACTTCGACGGAAACCTCAGTCAGGACGGACGCTGGAGTTACACTTGGAACGGCGAGAATCGCCTGATCACGATGGAGACCATCTCCGCAGCTTACAACGCCGGGGTCCCGCGTGAGAAGTTGGAATTCGTCTACGATTATCAAGGTCGAAGGGTGAGCAAAAGCGTCTCCACATGGGATCAGGCAAACGGTCAGTTTGTGGTAGACCTCAGCACGCTCTACCTCTACGATGCATGGAACTTGATCGCTGAAATCACAACTCAGGGAGGTAGCAACACTGGCAAGACTTACTTGTGGGGCACGGATCTGTCCGGCTCACTGCGAGGTGCTGGAGGCGTCGGTGGTCTGCTCTCGATTGAGAGTGATTCGGGCACCTATTTTCCGAGCTATGATGGTAATGGCAATATCAGTATTCTAGTGGACGCCAGCGACGGTTCACTTGCCGCCGAATATGACTACAGTCCATTCGGGCAGACTTTAAAAGCAACTGGTGAAGGCGTTGCCGTGAATCCTTTTGGCTTCTCTACCAAGTATGAAGACACTGAAACTGGACTGCTCTACTACGGCTTTAGATATTATGATGCCGCGACGGGCAGGTGGCCAAACAGAGATCCGTTGGGGGAGTGGGGAGGGCTGAACCTTTATCGTATGATTGGCAATCATTTAATAAACTC
>JAYJMI010156977.1:0-10194 GCA_036873855.1 Sarsia tubulosa
TTAAGTGATGATTAGTACTTTGAAACTCACTGAGAGGTAATCAATAACAAGGTTGGTTCAGTGAAAAGTGTTTTGTTATCAATCCATCTAAAAAATATATCTAGTGTCATATTCATGATAATGTACAGAATAGTTCTACATTATATTTTTTTTACTTTATTTATAAACTCGGTATATCAAGAAATATAAACTGGATCTGAACAAAAGAATTAAAATACAAACATCGCGTGACTTGAAAAAAATATTTTGATATTAAATTTCAATAGAAGTTTTCTTACATTTATCAGACTGAAAATATTAGTTACAAAAATCTTTATAAGTCTTCAGTTTGGAAAATCCCATACCTTTCCCTTTCAGTTCCGTAAATTCTTTTGAATTCGTTGTGACTTAAATGACGTAATCTTTTTACGAGTTCACAGCGAAAACGAGGCGAAGAAAAAACAACGAAGAGAAATCACGGAACAACAAATGAAAGAATAAAACTATTACTATTCTGGCCAAAACTTCTGCAGATGAAGAAAAAACTTGTTGAAATAAAAAAAAAACACTAGAAGAAGACATCATAAACGTGTTTTTTGTTTGTGATTGAACGTGAAAAAACAAACATAACTTGTAAATTTTTAACGAACACAACAAAATTAAACAGACATATATTTAACTAGAGCATGATAAAGATTTGAAGAAGTGTGATATTCATATTGATCTCTAGTTAATCAATTCTTGTTGTGTTTGCAAAGAAAATTGGTGATGTTGCAGTGTATAATAAAATGAGGTTAGTTGGTAAACTTCACATCAAATATTATAAATAAATTATTATAAAAATTATCTTTATTCTATCTCACTATATAGTATAGACAGATATATATATTCCTAGACAGATTCAATACATGTAAGCACCACCCTAAAGAAACAATTAGGGTTACACTTTTATACCTCACTCCGACAAAATTATGTTAACTGAAGATATAGGTAGGGTCGTCACTCCCTAAAGACCGAAGCCCCTCTACCTATGAATATGTGTCATTCGCTAATCGTCAGTACGACAGCCTTCATCGGAATTTCGGCATCTTTAAACCGCATATTCCTTGAAGATTAAAAACCATAATGAAGGTGGGGCCAGCGTTATCAAGTCTAAAACTGGCCAGTCAACTTGATACCACCAAAGCTAATGATACACAATTCATACATATTCATCGACTGGAATATTGGGTTCGTCTTACCCAAAGATATAGAAAATATAGAAATTTTGATGCCAATCCTTTAATCCAAATCTATTTATTTCTTAATGCATATTTTTGAAAAAGCAACTCATGTCTATTTAACATTTTTTGGCAGACACAAAGCAGAGAACTCCTAACTGCACCCTGAAAACGCATTCTGTCTATCAAGGTTTTTACGCTGATGACAAAGTCATCAAATAATGTAGTAGCTTTACATATTCTCATAATTTCTGCTGCAATTGTTGAGTAAAACATCTTTGATGGACTATTGCTGCTTTTATGAGGAAGCCTTACTATAGAAAATGGAAAATTATCTCTCTTATCATATAACTTAGTTATAAATTGACCAGCAAATATATTGATATTAAGATCTAAGAAAGTAGCTGATTTGATGTTAGTGTTTTCTTTCTTCAAAATAAGTTCTATGGGATAGATTTCCTGGTGATGTTTTTCAAATTCACCACCATCATTCAAGGCATTAAGGTCATCAGAAAAAAAAAGAAAGCTGGAAGTTCAAATATGCTAACTATAAGAACCATGTGTAATTTTACACTGCATTATTTGTCATTCAGCGACCCTAAATAAAATTTTAAATGAATTTTATTTCATTTCGTTAGCAACATGTTTACAAATAATTTTACAGCCAACCGCATGCGTCCACGGAATGTTTTTATATATTTCTCTACGCTACCCTTGGACGCACGTAATCAACTTATGGAGCCTTGTTTCTGTGTTAGTCAAGTATGCCTTTTTCCAAACTGGCTTCGTGAAAAATAGATTAATTTAGTCAATTTAGCCTTACTTGACACCAACAAGATAACTTCGTAATAATAGAGTAAGCGTATATGCAAGTGAAAAACTCTTTATTAAAAATAAGCAATTGTACGATGAGACAATCACCTTAATGGTCCCGTTAAAGTAAGTAATTAAGTAAGTAAGTAAAATATTTATTTAACGTTGGCTAAAAATAAAAGTAAAATGCAAGCAAGGTGCATTTTAACATATAAATGCTTTTAATGACTTTTCCTATTCAAAATACAAAATATTTCTAAAGCTTCCAGACTATCTATTCGTATGACTATAGTTTTGCTAATATTTCTATAGGCGAAGTATTTCGTTTCGGACAATTTTTTTGCCGCGATATCTACTAGGCATGCGCACTTCAAGATTCTTAATTTGTTTCGTCAGAAAGTAGGACTGTTTGCTACCTTTTTAGAGACGAACCTTTTTTAAAAATTCAGCCAATCAAAATCTGTGAAACTTGTTCGTTGTTCGACAAAATAATAAAGTTAGAAATAGTATAAAAATAAAATAATCTATTTTTGTTTTGAAAATTACATTTACTTATTATTTAATCATAATACTTTTTAGCAATATTGATTTGAAAACATTTATGGGAATCAAAATGTTTTTTGTCGCGTCGAATAAATTCGTCCCAAGCGAATAATTTCGTCTTATAGAAATCCCCCTGCTTTAGTAGTTGACTTATAAATAAATTATAAATTAATATGTCATAAAAATCATTTATTCGATTGAAAAGCAATTAATTATTTAAACAATTTTAATTTTAAAGGATTGCATGGTATTTTTGCATCTCAATTTGTTTGTGGTTTTTATTTAAACATTATTCATTGTAAAAATTTGTTTGTGATGAAAAAACAACTTTAAAACATCAATCATGAAAGTAATAATATCACATTTATAGTAAGTAAGTAAGTTTATTTCACTGTCGTTAAAAACACGATTATAAAATGAACAAAAATAAGTATAGAAATGTAAAATTGCGTAATAATTTAAAATATAAATATAAAATCTTTAAAATCCCTAAAATATAAAATCTGAAAAAGGGAAGGAGATGGCAGCAGGGATGACACAAAACAAGCCAAAAGGCCAGATTTCCTTTGAAGGTCCCTATTTTGCAGAAATCAATGAGACACTCCATTGGAGGAGCACTCCAAAATCAAGCAAAGGGTTGATTAAATAAAACCTTAATTGTATACTAAAACAAAACAAAGGAACAAACAAGTATCTTTTTCTTTCTCCTCAAGTTCTTTATAGCATGTTTATTTTGCTTTAAATCGCAACTCAATTTGTTCCTCAGTGCAGGAGCTGTGAAAAACAAAGCTTTCTTACCAAAGTTTGTTTTAACAGAAGGCTGTCTAAGTTTTAAGACTGAGTTTCTGGTGGAAACGCTTCTGTTTTTGAGATTTTCAAAAAGTTATCCTATATACTATGAAGCCTCATTAGCGAAGTACTTGAAAACATAAACATTTGATATTTGATATCATTTACAGGTAGCCAGTATATTTTTTTAAATTGAGTTTCTCCTGTGACCTATTATCTAGCTGAAGACAAAACCTAATATATTTACTTTCCATGATCTGTAGCTTTATTAATAAATTTTTGTTGAGGTTTGGGTACCATGCTGTGCAAGCATAGTCAAAGTGTGGCTGTATTAAAGCATTGTAGTGCATTCGACGAAATTGAGGAGTTATAAAAACATTAATCTCATATGAATCTTTTTATTACATTAAGGGCCATAGACTCACTATTTAAAGTTTCATCAAGAATACAGCCTAATTAAGATACCTTAGTGTATTGCTTGATTTCAACATAGCCATAAGATATATCTAAAGAGTCTAGTTTCTTAGATTTACCTTTAAGTTCAAACAGAATGGATTTTGGTTTTGTCTTTACCAAAATGAATACTTGAGTTTATTTACAACTAACCATTCGCACAGATCTTCAGTGAGGACTGTTTTAATCTCTTTCACAGTTTTATGTTGGAAGGCAAGACATGAATCATCTGCATAGAGAAACAAAAATTTATTTATTTATAGCCATTTTCATATCATTGACATAGTAGAAACATTAGAGGTCCCAATATTGAGCCTACAATCTAGTTTTCTAGCTTTTGAAAAAGATTGTTTTAGACACACTTGAAAAGTCCTATTTGATAGATAAGGACTTAAACCACAAAATAGTGTCAGACGAAAAATTTAGGACAGAAAGTTTCTTTAGTAAAATCTTATGATCAGTAGTATCAAAACCTTTTTAAGGTCTATCAGAATCATCCCTGTTACTCCTTATCAAAACCTTTTAGAATTTTGTCATTCAAATATGACAATGCGAAAGCTGCTGAGTGAGAGCTTCTAAAACCTGACTGATAACTATAAAACAAATCATTTTCTTTAAGAAATAGTCCTTTGTTTGGTCATGAACAATTTGGTGGCAAAAGTGAGATTTGTCGATAGTTTTTAGGTTCTGCCTTGCTCCCTTTTTTGAGGAATGGATTCAACTTAGCAATTTTTCATTTGTCTGGAAAGATAGAGAGTTTGATGGAGAGATTGCATAACTTTGATATTGGTTTGCCTAATATGAAAGCTCCATCTTAGCTAATACCAAGGCAACCTATATATTGTCAATAGATAACCTTTGTCTCCAAGATAGCTTTTATATTGCCAATACCAGCAGTTTTCTAAGTTTTTCGTAAATTTAATGACTTCTTCTTGCGATAGTGGCTTAAGAGTAAAGCTTGTTTCAGGAGTTTTATCACTATAGTAATTAATTAAAAATGCTATAGTATATCTATTTGGAGGATTTGGGAGTTTCTGGGGAAGGTTTTTAGCTAAATCTGAAAAAAACATTCATGGAAATTTCTGAATTTGAACTTGAATCAAAACACATTTCTCCATTTTCTTTCTTTAAACATACCTTAGTTGATCCTGAAGACTTTTTATTTTGTAAACCGAAAACTTTCAAAGATTCCACAATTCCTTCGGTTTACATATAGATATTTTTAATTTTTCTTCAAAGCAATTAACTTTTTTATTAGAAATTGCCTTCCTAGACTTGATACGTGCCTCTCTGTAGATATCATAATTTATTTGGAGTTTTTTTTTTTGAAATTTCTTAAATAACTTATCCCTTATAGCAATGCTATCGCTAATCTCTCCATCAAACCAAGCTTGTGTAAAGTTCTTTATTCTAGATTCTCTTATAGGAGCAATCACATCAATTATTGAGTTTAGTACAAAAATCTGCATATCCATTATCAATGTTATTAAAAACCTCATAATCAGGAAAAGGCAGTTTTTCTAAGGCTTTGATATATTTACGAAGAATAATTTCTAAAAGATCTCGATCTAATGCTCCTATAAGAATTAAATTTTAAGCCCTAAATCTAAAACTCCACTTTTAAGTACATTTTTAGTCGTATTCGTCAGAATATGATCAATTAAGGAAGAGAACTGGCATGTTATACGAGTAGGAGTAAGTATAAGTTGTACAAAACTCTTTGTATTTTTAATAACAAGACCTGAAAAATTAGTGTCTGAAGAAGAAGTTAAAACATTTTTATTACTGTTAAAAATATATTTACGATTCTGGAAAAGATTGATATTGAAGCCGCCTAAAAGAAAAGTTTCAGTATTTTCTGTTGTTAAGGATTTAAATTTTTCATTAAGTTTGACTAAAAAAATTGGTTTGGTTAGGTGGTCGGTAGAAAATAGCAACCGTAATGGCTTTAGTTTTTGGCAAAAAAAGCCACAAAACAACCGGCTCAAAGTCATTTAATATTCCACTGACTCTAGTATAACAAATGTTATTCCTAATATAACATGCAACTCCTCCTCCTTTTCTACTTCTGTCGGCCCTAAGTAATTCATACCCTTCTAGTTTTACTTCCTCATCAGATACAGATGCATCAAGTTTTGATTCCGTTATTCCAATTATAGCAGCATTTGTATTCTCTGCTATTAGCTAACTCGTTAATCTTTGGTAAAAGACTGTTGATCTTAAGGTGAATAAAACGACCTCTTTGCTTAAAAACTTTCGGGTTAAAAGAAAAGAAAGGTCAGCTGTGGATTTTTAAACATAACAAAATTACGTTTGGAAGAGTGATAAAAATATAAAAATTTAAATAAATGAAAACTAAAAAAATTATCAAAAGTATAAAAAAAATCAATGGCAAAAAATTCCTTACATTGGGCTATTCCATTTGATCTCTGTAAACCCCTATAGAAGTACATTTCCAGGCCATTAAAGTTTTTTAAAATTCAAGGGAGTCTCCTGCTTCCAAAAACATATTCCAGAAGGTCATGGGTGTTTTAGAAAATTTCTAGGGGTATGCTGCCTTGAAAAGCAATTGAAAATTAGGAAGTACATGAAAAATTGTTACTTTTAAGTAGTTTTCTTGGGGGAAGAAAGAAGATATTATTTTGTTGGGAGTTTGGATTTATACTTTCCAGGGGCTCAGTAAAAGTTCAAAATCTTACTTCCATAGGGGGGTACAGAGAAAAAATGGAATAGCCCATTGGATAGTATTAAGTTTGGCCATTTCCAATATATATGAGTTTTCGATAAAATATGACTTTTATAAAAGAGATAGCTACACATAAAATTCAACCTTAAAAGGAAAAGAGATAAAAGAAAAATTGTTCTTAATAATTTAGAAAATTCCTTATTTCCCTTTTGGTGGATAATTTTGTTTAACAAAAATTTGAAAAAAATAATTTCATACCTAAAAACTGGAGATGATATATTAAAAATTTGACTTAAAAAATTACTTAATGTATAGTTGACTGATTTGCAAACTGGTACAACAGATGGTTAACATAAAGGTATAACAGTTGGTTTGCAAACAGGCACAACAGGTGGTTTACAAACAGGAGCAAGAGTTTATTTACAAACAGGAGCAGTGGTTGGTTTACAAATAGGCACTACAGGTGGTTCACAAACTGGCACATCAGGTGGTTTACAAACAAAAATGATATGTGGAGGACATACACGGTCAAATGATATTAAAACAGATGACAAAGGACGTGTAACAGACATTGATACAGGAGACATAGGTACTATTGAACATGACAAGATAGAAGAACTAACAGCTACAGGACATACTGGAACATGAGATACATTTGACATAGCCATAGCAGGAATTATTTAATGCAATGTTACTAATCTCACTATATAATTTTGTTTCTTGTTTGCTTCTTAGTTTCAAAATTGTAGAATTTATTGCAGAAATTATTGATTCAACAAATTTTATGTTCGCTTTTTCCACTAGAAGCAGACAATCTTTATTAAATTATTTTTCGTTCAACAAATTATCAGTGACAAACACCAGCATCTGGGAGCACAAACAAAAAACCTTTATCAACACATTTATCTTTAAGAAGAGCGTTACCTTTTGTATGAATGATCTCTTAAACGTAAAAATCAAATCCCTTTGTAGCAGACAAGTAATAATAACAAAAGTACCTGGAGATCGCTTTTTAAAGGTAACACCAATATCAACAATTTTGTTAGCAATATCAACAGGAGTAGAAGTATCCAACCATTTTTAGATAGACGAGGATTTTCCCTTGATATATATACATTGACGTATAAAGGATGGACAT
Organism: Sarsia tubulosa; assembly: GCA_036873855.1. Classification (NCBI taxonomy): domain Eukaryota; kingdom Metazoa; phylum Cnidaria; class Hydrozoa; order Anthoathecata; family Corynidae; genus Sarsia; species Sarsia tubulosa. The sequence continues at coordinate 7,622 of JAYJMI010156977.1, forward strand.
TCAATAACAGATTTGTACTGAAAGATGCGTGTTGTCCTTTTATCTAACTTTATAATAGAATCCCTTTTGGGAGGCATTAAATTAATTATAATAAGTGACGAAAATTTCTACAAGTTATTAGTTTGAAGCAAAAGAAAGCTATCTAGAGAATAACTACGTTTTGTTTTCCTTATCATTGTCGCTAGGTTTTCACGACAAAACATAGATAAAAAAACATAGATAGCAAATATAGATCAATTTTTAGACACCTCCCTCAAATTAAAATGGAGATGAGGGAGAATCTAATGCTACAAAAATGTTTTGAAATTACATACTCTATACGCTAGTGTTTTTTAAATTACAGGAAAATTTTTATAACATGTTTTGCGTAGTTTAAAGTGGTGACATTTTTATAGCATAGTCAAAATACAATGTCCAAAATCATTCAAAATATGTTACATATAGATATAAATTTATCTTAAGTAAAGTCAACAAAAAGCTGGGGATCATTTACTTTAGTACGACGTTATATTTTGATATTACTAAGAGAAATCTAGATATCCGGAAACTGTCGACTTTGCATCGTATCTTTTGTCGAATTTTTTTAATAAATTTCAAACAAATAATACAACACGCATGGTTTTTGGGTCATTAACGTTTTCTATAAGATTTTAATGACTTTCTATTGAGAGTGTTCTTTCGTATCACATCCATTCTTTATAAATAGATGATATATATAATCTTACTATCATAGCTAGTGAGAGCTGGTGGCGCTGTATTTAACGGGTTTAATAGCCTTAACCGCTAATACATAATTTTTAATTGTTTGCCTAAAGAACAACAACAACATCCAAATGATACCTTATCACAGTGACTTAATTTAGTATGTGATTTAATCTGTATGTTTTTGTTCATAACCATCAACTGTCATCAAATGCAGTCATTTGATATTATAGTTATAAAAATATTTATCTTTCAGACGGGAAACTAAGATTTTGTGTCCAAAAAAACTAGACTTCCTTAGTTATAAATGAAAACAGAATTTACAATTAGAATTGAAAACTGTTACTTTTTGAAAGTTTATTGAGGTTAATTTTTTTAAAAAGAATATTTGAAAACTTAGGTGAAACTTTAACCGATGCTATAACAATAATTGAACCACTTAAAAACTAAACAAAGCCAACTTGGTTAATGCTTACTGCCTCCTTATTAGTTGAAATCTAATTAAAATGCAAACAGCATTAAAACTCCATCATCAATGCATTATTCCAGCAATGTTTTATTCATGCGAAAACTGGGGGCATCCTCTAAAAAATTAAAAATAATTTTTTAATTTTTTTTAACAATTTTTTTTAAAAAACTTTGTCTTTCTTTTCTTCAAAAATATATCCTGCTGAGTGAGTACATTTTGTAAAAGGAAAATATATAATAAATAATAAATTCGTGTCATATGAAATAACTCGAACGTTCAATTCGAATGTTAAATTCGAGAATGATTTCACTTCAACAAGAATTTTGCAGTCATGCTAGTATTCGGAGGCAGTAACAAACGTGTTCTAAGAAAAAGTTATTTTAAGTAATTTAACTGCTACGAGAAGCTATAAGTTTTAGTTTGCTTCTGAAACTCTCCTCCTCGATATGTTTTGGAATACGTCAAACCTTCTATCAAAATATATAAGTTCCTATGAAAACTGACGTTAACCGATTTGTTCTAGCGAAATATTAATTATAAGACGGGAAAATGTACTAATAACAAACTCTGTCACCCCTTGTATCGGTTCACAACTAATCATTATATGACTGCAAAGTTCTTTAGCTGAAGTGCAATCAATTTCGAATGGAACATTTGATTTGACCATTCTAATAATTTCCTCATTATTATATTTTTGTCATGTACAAACATTTGATAAGTCAAATCATAGTTAATAGACATCATATAGACAAATGTCTATTAATTTTGGTCAAATTCATTATAAGAGCAAGATATCTTTTTAAAAAACCAAAAAAAATCTAAATTTTTTTTAAAAAAAACATTTTTAAAAAAAAACAAAAAAATATTTTTTATCTGGTCTTTAAGATGTTAGGGTCCGGTTTTTTTCAAGGTCCGACCACTAGGGTCCACTTTTTATAGGGTCCGGGTCCAAGGTCCGTGTCCAGTAAGTAGAGGATGCCAAAACTGGGGTAATATTTCAAAATGCAAGAATAAATTCAATCAGCTACAACTAGCTAGTCTCCGAGATAAATTATCTGCTCCAAACTCTACACCAGATTAGCCGTTCTTGTATAAACTGGTTGTTTCCCTCTAGAAATAAAATGCTTGTTGAGAGAAGACAACTTAATTATCTAGCGACTAGTTATGAAAAGCATCTTAAGAGTATAAATATCTGCATATCATTCAAACAAAGAAAACTGGATAGCTAACACCAAGGAACCCTTACAAAAGTATCAGATAAAAAATCACTTAAAGGTATTGAAGAAATGACCCTATCAGCATGGAAAAAAATAACAAAAACATACACCAATGAGCTTCAAATAGGAGGAGAACGAGCTTTATGGCTTCTTTTGTTGTAAAGCTTGTTAACTAACTACTGCTA
>JAYJMI010157088.1:0-10192 GCA_036873855.1 Sarsia tubulosa
CTAGTGACCCGGAGGTCGTGGGTTCGAACCCCACCTCGGCCAGAATTTCTGCATATCTCTCAATATAGAATATATAAGGCGACACCAATTAAATGGATTGGTATGGACCCGATCGACACACTTTTTTTCAGAAAACAAAAAATAATAATCCTAGTAAAATCTAACTAACTAGAATCTAACTAACTCATTATCAAAATTGTGAAAATATGCAAGATAAGCATATTGAGTATAAAAAAATCGAATGACGTATATAATTTAAACTAACTCGTCTTTCAGTACAGTATAATAAGTTATGCTCACTTAACATGATCACATGCTCAAATGAATCATGCTCGCTACATATATATTATAGGAATAAAAAATGCTGAGATATTATTTTTCTGATTATATTGACTGTTTATCTTTGAGATTAACTCTATGAATTTTTTTCCTTGAAATTTTAGGGAAATTTTATGTATTTCTTGTTCCGAATCAGCTTTTTTGCCAATATTAGTATTATTTTGCCGCCCGATCAACCCTGCTTATTTGCTCATGAAGTCTGTAGATCAACTCATTTAATAATTGGTGTCGCCGCCTAAATAAATTATTTCAAAATATAAACAAAAACATTGATTAGTATTAACCAATCTTGAAAACAAACTAAAAACAGCATGTAGCTGGTACACATAATTGTAAACTGTAATTATAAATTAAAATATAATTCTTGGGTATGTATCAATATTCAATATTACTGTAGTATTATACGTTTGTCGACTGTTCAGCATTTGTTAGGACCAGTAAAACGGGAAATATCATTTTTGTTTGAATAAACCATTTTGCACCAAATCTTTACAATGTACGGTATCATTGATTACTATCGTTGATTACTAGCAGCTTATTAAAGCGATTACTAACAGCTAATTTTATTCAGTTTTTCGTATTATTTGCACACAATTGTTTTTCTTGCTAAGAGTATCTAGTTGAAACTGGCGCAAACGGGCTATAGGAAATTAAACCAACGGGTTAAATATGTGACTGTATATTCGACCGCTAAACAAAATAAATACAAAACATAAGTTATTTGAATAACAAACTAAAGGATAAATACGTCATATAACTACGTCATTCTAAATGATAAGTTCAACAAAACTAATAAATTAGGCAAATCAGATCAGTTCATGAAAATAAAAAACAAAGAACGGAATGTGCTGACTCAGCAACAATCCGATACGCAAAATCAAAACAAACTGAAAAACTGTAAAACCATGCAATAAAAATGGAAGCGTGAAACGTGGAGTTGCCAGCAAAAGGGTAAGAATACTTGTATACACCTGATCTATAAAAGTTTCACAAGTCTCTAGAACACTAAGTAAGGTGCATACAACATAATCAGATAAGAGTAATCTGACCAAAATTGGCAAAACTAGCAACTCCATGGTAAAAATGAGCAAAACCCAAAACTGCCACAAAATGACCACATGAGACGTATATTTCTGTACTGAAAAATATATCAAAAACTATGAAAACAAAACAGTCAAGAAAACTAAAGGACAAAGAAACAGACTGAAAATCACAGCCACAAAACAAGGCCAAAACTGTGTGCAAAAATGACTGAAAGGCAGTGAATCAAAAAGTTGTCAGCAAAATGTAAATCATGTATACACCATGTCTATAAACTTGGACCTCACAAATAGTCAAACAAAGATACTCAGAAAAAGGTGTACACAAACAAAATTGACAAAAGGCTCAAACTGAACTAAACTATAGCCATGCTGACAACCAAAAACAGAATAAAGGGTACAGAATACAACTCTGTAAAAACCACAAAATAAACACTGCAAAATCTCTCAAAACTAATGCCAAAAATGTATTCAAAAGGTAAAACTATATGACCAGAAATGTCTAAAACAAACTAAACTGCCTGAAAGATATTCCAGCCAAAAACATGTGAAATGAGACTAAAATGTTTGCACCAAGTAGTGGACTGAACTAAGCAAAACTCTCTGTGAAAATAGGTGCAAACATGAAAAATGCAATACTCAAAATGGCTGAAATACAAATCCAAAAACTGCAAAAAGTCACAGACAGGAAACTGGAAACTAAATGTCAAAAAAGAAAGAATAAATAGAACTTACTAGTATATATTCTAGGTCACCCAGTTAACAATAACCAGTCATAAAATAAAAACTAAATTTATTTTTCATTAAATAAAAAAGTAACAAAAACTTCATGTTACAATTTTTTACTATAATACAAGTGTGCATACTGCACTGTCATTTTATATATTCTGTGAACACTCATCTTTTTGGTATCTTATATAGTTTTATAATATTAAGGCAATTACCCAAGGGTAATTACTTTAAAATAGAACTAGATAAAATACCAATGAAGGAGAACAATACTATTGTAAACATTTTTATAGAGTGTAAATTTTTATAACTATTATAAAAAGAAATTAATTAAAATAAAGCAAAATAATTATTTATAAAACTCAATTAAAGGTGAAAGCCTTTAACAAAAATATATCATAATTAAAGATGGTAATACCAATATGTAAATTAACATTAAAGGAACTCAATTAAAGTGTCATGACCAGCATACAAATTAAAGCTTAATTAAAGGTACCACATTAAAGGAACAACATTAAAGTTGAAATATTAAAGAGTTAACATTAAAGGTGAAATACCATTTACACTAGTATCAACTAAATATTGCTTCCTGGTATATTGAATAAATATAAAATCGACATATCTTCCTACGAAATTTCCCACCAAGTTTCCCAATGCATGGGCTCAATGTCGTACATTTAAAAGTTCATGTGTTTAAATCCGTGAAAACGTTTTCTGCAAATTTGAAAGCTTTTTTTTACCTTTTTTTACCAGCTTTTTCGTAAATATCCGCGATAAACATATGCTAGCACTACAATTTCTTTATTTTGCTTCTTCTTTGTTGTATTTGTACTTTTCCTACTAATTCTTCAAAAAAAGTTCCATATTTATTTTTATGAAAATAATTATTGTAAAAAACATGCAGAAATGTGTATATTCTAAAGATCAGACGGAATGTCGGAAAGACGGAAAACTCTAGAGGAATTTTTTTTTTCATACTTATTCTTAAATTAGTAGCAAAAAACGAGGGAGTACAGTCAGATAATTTGGTTGCGGAAATTTATAGCTTGAAACCCGAAATACAAGTGATGTCATAATTATGCGTAAAAACCCCCCATATATTGGTGATTTTTTTGCTGTCGCCAGCTTTTCGAAGGAGGCCTGGTGAGGCCTTTGCCAAAGCCTTATTCAAATGTCCGTTCGTGAAAGAATACGCTCTGGGGACGATTATGGTGTTCTTCGTGTCCTCGCGCTTTGTGTGCTGCTTTATTTTTTGCGTACCTTCGTGCTTACATGCCTTCAAACCGCCGAAATGCGGAAAAACCTCCTTAAATTTTAACAAAAGAATCATCAAAAGTAAAGAGTATAAGATATATAGTATATCAGTCAATAAGTAATGAATCATAATAAATTAAAGATTTTAAAATAAACCGCTGTTTAATATTTAACGGTAGACTCGATTACCCAACTTTTCTCGTAAAACATTTATAATGATAAGACAACAATAATACATAATAACATAACAATAAAACAACAATCTATTATTTATTATAACCCATTCATACAAAATGACAATCAAAGATTATTGCAAGGTCATTACTCAAAACAACTGTGTTTCTTTTATATCTATCAGTATCTTTGTAATAATGGCAAACAAAGCAGTTTTATTCAAGAAATGTAAACAATTTGGGTTGAAAGTATCTGAAAAAACAAGAATAAGTGAACTGAAAATGAAATTATCAGAAATGGAAGTAGACTTTACTGATGTACCGGAATCGTCTACGATCACAAGTGGCGAGGAGCATGTTGTTGCTCAAACTGTTGCTCTAATGCCTTTGTAAAAAAGATCGGTAATGGAAGTTCGAATGTAGTGGTTAGTAGCAGTAGTAGCAGTGAACATAAGAAGAAAAAGAAACGAAGTAAGTTTGAAAATTCATATAAGACCCCATATCTTGCTATGTCATATTCTGTTCAAGCAAATGTTAAAAAAACTGTTTCAAAGAAAATTTGTTCCTTTATTCAAATTACTTCCTAGTTATGTAATTTCTAATAACACTAATGGTCATATATCAACAATAACAGAAGAGGATGGGTCAGTTAAATTTAAGGTTGGAGATTCATCTAAGGAAAGGAGATTGGCTCGACAAGCACTGGATGTTGCTCAAACAGTTTTAGCTTTATTGATATTTAAAGATATTTTGAGTTCCCCTAGTAATTTATTATTATGCAAAACTTTTCTTACGGGTTTAGATATAGATAATTATATTTCTAATTTAATAATGATTTCAACTAAGTATAGTGGCCTATATGTGGGACAAAGCAGTAGAATTTGAGGAAAGGGGTATTCGGTTAGATTGGTATGTCTTAGATTCTGAAGCGCTGCATGCCACAATTGCACAGAATAGCGCTACCAATTTTTGTGACCTATGTCAGTCATGGCTCCATTCATCTACGTCATGTTCATTCACTCTCAAAACAAGCAACAGCACGAATGTTCGTCAAATTCAGCAAAAGGAACAAGAAGAGTTAGGTATGTATGTGGATAGAACTAAGGCTTTTTACAAAGGCAAGGAGATATGTAATAAGTTTAATTTCTCTTCGTGTGTTAGAGGGTCTTGTAATTTTATTCATATGTGTAGGTTTTGTAGCAGGTTTGATCATTCTGTTCGTAGATATCCTGGCAAGGATAATCAATGACTTACAGACACTAGTTTTAATATACTTGATAGGAATTTTCCAACTACACCAGTAAATGTAGAAAAAATGGCTCATGAATTGCTTGAACATCCTGACAAAGATTTTGTTTATTACCTTCTAGATGGTCTAAGAAATGGTTTTGATGTAGGTTATTTTGGTCCACAGCAAAGCAAAATGTATAGAAATTTAAAATCTGCTGAGACTTACTCTGAACTTGTTGATATGTATTTAAAAGAGAACATTTCTGCTGGTAGGATTTTAGGGTCATATGGGGTATCTTTACTTCCTGATATTCAATGTAACTCTATTGGGATAGTGCCTAACAAAACTCCAGGCAAATTTAGAACTATAATGGATTTGTCTTATCCTTTAGGAACATCTGTAAATGATTTTATCAATAAGGAAGAGTTTTCTCTTAAGTAGGTTACTGTAGATAAGGCTATTGAGTTCATATTAAAATTAGGACCAGGGTGTTACTTGAATAACGTTGACATTGCTCAAGCTTTTCATATCATTCCTATAACACCGAAAATATGGAATTTATTTGATATTTCTTGGACCAACCGATTTTATGTGGATACTCGATTATCTATGGGGGTAGGTCTAGCCCAGGCATTTTTGATACAGGCGATTGAGTGAATTGAACCTCCTGGGAAAAAAAGGAAAACATTAAAAGTTATGTGACATGTGTTCAATTTATTAGGTATTTCTGTGATGGCAGAGCGGACTAAGGCGTTGCCCTAGATATGCAATAATTCCCGAGTTTGAGAGGAGTTGAGTGGGTTCGAATCCCGAAAAGTTGAATAAAATTCAAAATTTCGATGTGGCCCCAAAAAAAGGAAAAGGTCCATCAAATGTTATAGAATTTTTAGGAATAACTCTTAATTCAAATTTAATTGAGGTTCGATTAAGTAATGAAAAGTTAAGGAAGCTTAAAGAATCAATTATTCACTTTCGTTTACTTAAGGCTATGGGGGTAGTTTTCAACAGTACTGGTTTTATGATAAGTGGTCTGTAGAACAAATAAAAACCATTTGTATGTCTAGCATGGAGCTTTATCCTATTGTAGTTGCTACTTTTTTTATGGGGAAAATGTTTTACAGGTAAAAAAATAATGGTTCACTGTGATAATGAAGGCACAGTGTTTGTTATTATTAAAGGTTATTCAAACAAAGTTCACATTGCAAATTTATTAAGGCAGCTTATGTTTAACTCTATGAAGTTTAACTTTGTGATTAAAGCAAAACATATCCCAGGCTATTTGAATAATAAAGCTGATGCTCTTTCTCGCTTTCAGATTCCATTGTTCAAGTAATTGTCCCAAACCGCTCTCTCAACTCCAGAAAAAGTCACCAGCGAAGTGAAGAACTTATTAAGTTAGTTGACAAATTTACTGAGAATGCCTTTGCTCCTGCAACAAAGGTATTATATGGTCAAGGCCCAAGGACATATATAAAGTTTTTAAAGTACATTTATCATCCATCGTTACAAAACCAAGTGAAGCCACCAAGTCGTAATATGTTGCTCATGTTTACCGCCTATTTGGCACATTGTTGCACATTGATTTTCAGGTATCAAGACCTATGTGTATGGTGTGCGAGATTGGGCGTTAACAACAAACTACAAAGATCCGACAAAAGTTACAGGTAGTAAACTGCATAAGTTTCAAAAATTGATGAAGGGTTTGAAAGAATCGAATTTGGGCAAAAAGCGCAAGCGAACACCGATGAGGCGCAAATATTTGTTACAAATTCTCGAAGTGATTCCAAAGGTTTATAACAAAATGAATACTGCATGTATTCAAGCTACATTAACTCTAGCATTATATGGGTTTTTACGTGCAAGTGACTATACTATTAATCAACACAATAAATATACATCTCTTAAGCGAAAACAAGTGAAATTCGGAATAATAGTATCAAATTGTTTTTAAAGAAAACAAAGACAGACAAAGTTAATACAACAGTCGTAAGAGTAAGTAAAAATGGTTGTGTAGATTGTCCAGTTGCAGCAATGAGGGAATACCTGTTTGTTGCAAAATTCCAACATATGTATATGTATATGTATATGTGTGTATTTGATAGTAAAAAACTTACTTCAAAGCGCTTGAATGTTGTGCTTAGACAGTTTACCCTTGCTGCAGATATACGTAGACAAGTATTTTCCTCTCATTCATTAAGATCTGGTGCTGCTACAACTGCAGCTAATAGCAGAGTGCTATCATGGTTATTTCAAAAATTATGGAGATTGAGATCTGATGCTTTTAAAATTTATATTCCTGATCCTAAAAACGCTGTTAAAAAGCTCAAGCTGCAATGTCCCACATTTAAATAACATTTATTTTTATTTTTACCATAGTTTGACCTGTCTAGTAGTTACGAATTCATTATATAGTATATATTTGAAAATTCATTTAGAAATGCTGAAGTTGTTTGAACTTACAAAATTAAGAAATTGTGTAGAAGTACGTCGAACACCCTCAGTTGGTTGTCACTTGGTACGGCAAACCCTCTGTTAAAGATTTTATGAATTAAATTTTCTTGAAGTGCGTGGCACACCCTCAGTTGGTTGTCACTTCTTCTTAGGCTTATTTCTGCTCACATACCCTCAGTTGGTTGTCATTTTGCAGTAAATAACAGTCCTTGAATTACACATGGTTCCTAAGAAACAATACCTAAAGCGTCATGTAAGTTTGTGAATTTTAATACCTTTTAATAACTTGTAGAAAGGCTCTAAAAAAATATTTAAAAGTGCTCGACGATAACAATTAGTAACTATTAAACTTTTGTTTTTGATGTGTTTTGAGGAACGGGACCAAGACGGTAAAAAGGTGTATTGATCTAAACTTTTTTTCTACAGTGCTTTTGTATTCAATTGCAGTGTTGTGACCATCGAATAAACTCTTGAGACACACAATGATCGCAACTATTTTTGTTTCAACACCTAGTGCTAATTGATTCTAAAACTTATTCATCTTTTTAAGTTCATCGTAAATACAATCTTGTATGTTGTGAAAACTGCAGCTTACAATATGCAATTCAATCGTTTTCACTAACTCAGTTTGAGATTTTTAATACAAAACTACGTCATAGTTTCTTTTCGTTTCAATAGATTTCTATGGCAACAATATAAAAAAATTTCGTAAATATCACGTGCCAAATGTCTAATAAGATCTTTTCGTCTTATTTCGTATCTTGTCTAGCTGAGCTATAAAACTTGTGAACGAAAAAAAGGGAAAAACATATATTGAGATTTGCTTTGGAAGAATAAAAAGGTAGGTTTTGTTAGTTTTATAAACTTATGAAGTTTTAAATCTTTGTAATCTTATCAATTTGATCAGAAGGAAGGAAATATCACAACAAACGACAACAACGATATTCATGGTGTTTTAGCATTTGGAATTGAGTGTTTGGTTTTAATAATATCCCTCAACAGATAAACATAAAACGGAAAAATGAAGCTTGTCACTATGTTGATAATTTATAATTAATCAGAAACAGGTTTAGTTTAGATTAATTTCAAGAAAACAACAACAATCATTATTTTTATCAAGTTTTTCCAGCTAGTTTTTATAGCTATATAGCTTTTGGATTTGATGTATGATATTTATTACATGTTTGTGTTTGATGTATGATAGATTACATTGATTATATAGACAAATATCTTTTATAGATCATTCATTTCTTTCCCCTATTCTAGTTTATATATATTGAGGTATTTTCTTCCCTCTGTTTATTTTTACCGCCAGAAAACTACCATTTTTAAAAAACAAAAACTAACGAAAATTTCCGACTTATTATTGCGAAATCCTGCCGTGATTAAAAACCTTAAACTGAACTGTTTTGGTTTTGATTTTTACTTTGGCAGACATTTTTTGTAAAGTTTTAAACTACAGTAGCAATATTTTCTTATGTTAATTGTATCTTTTCTCTAATAGTTTCTAACTACAATCCAGGTCATTTAAATTTGTAAACTTTGTCTTATTTTTAAAGATTTCACCACAAGTGTTTAATAACGATTTGATCATTGTTAATCAAGTGAAATAGCGGTAACCACGTGGAGCAGGAGCCTAGTGCCTAGTCTCCACCTGGGAGTTTTTAATTTTCCAATTAAAGGCGAAGAACCTTAAAAATTAGATATTCTTCTGAAAAGGCCTATTTTCGCTGAAATGACCTATTTGGCTAAAACATTATATATTTTGAGTATGAGTATTATTTTTCCACAACAAATTTATTCTACCAAAAAGAAATACATCATCAGAGATACATCATCTTTTAATAATATAACACTATATATGCACTATATATGCTGCCTTTACTCTACACCCTTTTTACTGAGTAAGAACAACTTTATAAGAACACGAGCCTCGTATTTCGTGAAAAAAGAACATAATAAGAACAAGCTAAGGCTGGAGCCAAAAATGATGAAATTAAGATCATAGCTAAGAACAAACAAAGCTCGAATATTATATACAAAAGAATAAGAACATAACTAAGAACATCCTTGGCTGGATCAAATATGAGTGTAAAATAAGGCTCAAATCAAATATTATTGTTCTTCTGACACCAAAATGAAAAACTACTACTGTAATTTTACGATATTTATAAACGAACAATTTCTTCAGAACTTTAAAACATTCGAATACTAAAAATTTGAATAAGAAACATTAGTGTTAAAATAATTAAACTTCTAAAATATCATAAATCAGGATAAACTAATAAAGCTACTTTTATTATGTACACATAGTCTATATAATATATTTACAAGGTTTATTGTTTTCGTGCCTTCTAAAAGTTTTTTCAGTAATGTATAAACATGGGAATAAACAATTTTAATTACTCATAGGCATATATTTATATATTTATTTGATTTATTTATTTTTATACAGATCTGAAAGATATTCAGAGCAAGTATCTAGAACCAAGGAAATTTTGCTTTAAATAACAATAGGCTGCAGAAGAACAATAATGTAGAATAAATCACACTCTGCAACCTTTAAAAGCAACTTTACTCATAATATTTTCTCAGCAGGTTTATATCATATACTGTTTTTTCACAAACTGCTGCAAACATTCGCACTTTCACTTTCATTTTTCACTTGAACAGCAAATTTTAGGAATGATTTTACAAGTACGCTAAGTTTGGTACTAATCAACAGGCTAGATTTAGTCTACGAGCAACTCAATTTTTAAGAGTTTTATCATAGCGGAATTTTTAGTACTAATACACCTATTTACCGTAAGGAATCCGCCATTTTGAACTTTTTTATTATAAATTTTTATGCAAAACAAATTATAAATTTGGATTCCTCGTCAAAAAATAAGGCTATATGCAAATTTTCGTTATTTTTTAATCACTAGAAAAAAAGTTATAAGAATTTGAAAATATGTATTTAGGGGGGTAAAAAG
>JAYJMI010157199.1:0-10192 GCA_036873855.1 Sarsia tubulosa
TGACGTCACATATTGAAAAAAATGGCACCACAGAATTTTCACTCTTCCACCATCCTAAGATCATATTTCAATCAAATTTTGCTTCTAACAGATCACTGCACACGAAGTTATAAATCAGAACCTAGTGGCCTTGACTACTATAGAAATCCAAGTTCATACATATTTGTTTGTTTTACAAAGATTTATTACAGCAAGAAAAAAATTCTATATTTTCTAGTTCAAAAAACCTTTACCCAGAAGAACAATATGCGTCTGTACAAAAACCACCGACTCCCAGCAATGTGCAATTGGCAAAGAAGAAGGTAAAAACATCATAAGAAAAGGGCTTATTATAAAAGACTCGGATACAACATCTGATACAGTCACGGTTACACTGAAAGATTGTTATGGTAATGTTATAGATAAAAAAGTAGAATTACCGATAGATCATTGTACAAGCCCAAAAGTTACTGATGTAAAAATTAAAGTTGATTGCTTGGAAGCTTCATTCTCCCATCCTGTCAAATGCAAAAATATTATGCAAAAATGCAAAAATGCAAAAAGGTTGGTAGAAGCAAGATTTTATAAGATGTCCCAAAAAAATACCTTTTAGCTTATTTGCTATTAAAATAAAAATAAAAAAAATTATAGATTATGGAAAATTTTAAAAGTACTTATGCGCATAATTAAATATATCCTACTTATATTTTTGTCAATAAAAAGTAGAAGGATAAATGTGCTAAATATTTTCTTTCTAAAGCTTAGAAATAACCCCACAACACCACTTTGATAATCGGGTTTCATACCTATTATGTATAAGTAACACTATATACTTTTGATTTTTTGTGAGACAAAAAAAGGTATTATTTCTTCAATTACGCTAAGAAAATGGCTGAATTTTATTTCAGATGCTTCAGTTAGACGATAGATAGATCTTTCAATTAAGCGAATAAAAATAGGGGCTAAAATTAACCATCTCAATTTTTGCGATTACATGAAAGATTTAAAAGTCACTTAGCACATAGTCACAAAAAAATTATAAAAAAAATTATCAAGCGTAAAAATTTTAACAATAAATAGAAGTCTTCAAAAAAAAACATTGTTAGGATATAACATATTTATTTGAGCAACAAAATATAACACAAAAAAAGTAGCAAAACATGTTAAAGTAACAAAAGACTTTAAAGTTAATAAGAAAGTCTTAGATGAGATATTAACTTAATAATTAGGTGACAAAATCCTTCTTTATAACCCAAAATTTTTTAATGCAATTTATTTTTCCATAAAGGAGCTTTATTTTTCCATAAGTTAAACGCTATTTATTTAGTTTTATTTGGAAGCACTTTATATAGTACACATGATGTACTACATGAATTTGATTATTCTTCTTAACCTAACTTTGGATTTGTGAAAAATATGTGTAATGAATAGAGTATGGAAAACATTTTAATTACAGAGTTTTGACTGTAGGATTTCAGAATACTTCGACATAAACTCAATATTGTCAGTTTAACTTAATTTTCCTTAACCTCTAACCGACTTGCAGAATGCAATTTTAGTATTGAGAAATACAATACTTTGAATGCTTACTAAAATGTCTGATATGATATGAATGTTTCTTTTGGATATTGAACAGCGCTTAAAAAAATACAAAATATTCGAGATTTTAAAAACGTCTTTGTCTAAACTAATTGATAAAATGTTATATATTAGGAATTAAGCAGTATCCTAGGTAGAACAATAATTGCTTGTGTTATTAGTATATGTTAAGTTTTATACTCATTTGCATATATTTTTATTCTAGAAATGCTTGTAAAGTGCCATATAAAGCTTATAAAAAATATGACTTTCCAGCAAACTCAGTCGCATGCGAAGGTACTGATATTTACCAAGAGATGGACTACAAAGCGCAAATTGAGCCTTTTATTCCTGCGCTTGAGCAATGTGTTAACGATATCGTTGCCGGTAAGTTTATACTAACAATTTTAAATCAATGTAACGAAATTTTTGAAACAATTTGTTTTAAATTTTTTTATGCTTTTGATGTCTGACACAAAACTTTAGAAACGTCGCTTTGTAACCTGATTGCTTGAAATGTTATGATGATCTACAGTACACCGATCCACTACTATCCGCTTGATTCTAGTACTTTGTAGAACGTTTTGGTTTAGCCTCTCGATACATTTCTACTCTTAAAAGATTAGATGTGCTTCGTTAACTTCGTTAACATGAATCATTTTTAAAAACATTTAGATGTAAAATGTGGAACAGAATTCCTTTTGAAAGCAGAAACAAATAAAGATAATATAAAGTGGGAGATACATACTGAAGATGGGGAGGTTGAAGTAGTGACTACCAAGTATTTGAGATTCACGACAGTGGGAAGAGAAAAGTATATTTAAATTCACTTTTTCCACTTTTCTTTCTATGTTTTTTCCTAGATGGCTATTAGAATACATTCAATACTTAGACATCAATATACCTTGTGACTACACCAAATCAATTGGTTGTTCAAATACACTAAAACTTTTGGATTTTTTTCAAAGAGTGATTTGAATAATTTTTCTATATTTTTATTTGCTGCATGTTGAGTTTTACATTCAAATATTACAATATATTCTTCAGCAACAATTATCACGCAAACCTTCGCATTATAAATAAGACTTTATACGAAAGGAAAACTTTATGTACATTGATATTTTGGATATATTATGTTGATGCTTATCTAAATATTAATTTTTATTATAGTAATAAAATTACGAAAATAACTAAGACTGCAGAAGATGAGTGGAAAAGAAGCTGTACATCTACGTACGAAATTCCTGATATCCCTACGGAGTGGTTTAACTTTCAAAATGAAACGAAGGTGTATAAAGGGGAAAAACAAATTGTGGTGTGTGGTATGTCTTTTTCTTAGATAAGTTTTAAAATTGTTCTACTAGCATTTGAAATTTGACTGATTTGTAATTCAAATTTGAGTTCAAACTATTGTTTGTTCGAGCGTGCGGAATATACACTTTTCAAATAATGTGAAGTAGCTTACTCAATTTAAGAAGTGAATACATATTTTATAGTGACAACTTGCAAGCGTGCCAAGAATTTTAAACTAAAGGTATCGAATAAGGAAAGCGGTAAAACTATTACCACCAAACGTAGATGTTTTCCTATGGACAATGACCTTAAAGGAAGCAAACCAATGGTCAGTATTAGTTCTTTTATTTAATGTTAAACATTATTTATAGTTTGTATGCAATATACAGTAAGGCCTTAAAGGTATACAAGTTCATGTGAAATCATTTTTATGAAACCTTTATTAAAGTTTAGTATGTTAAATCAATTGCTTTTTGATTCCTATTGTTTAGTGAATTATAAAAACACTATTACTCAGATTTTTACAAGATACTCAAGTAACTTTCATTCCTAGGGTTGTTTTTTTGGCTGAAATCACTTTAAATTTTACCTTTGACAAAAATTTAAGTTACACCAAGCTTGAAAGTATATGTTTAAATAATCGGAAAATACTACATTATATTAGGCGTTATATTTTTGGAATGACAACAGTTACTTTGTTTCGTGAAAATATGTTTGTACACTTTAGTTTTTAATTAGTTGTATAACTATTTCATGACAGATTTGGGACATTGAGGCCACGTGTGATAGAAACGGTGTACAGCTGTCAAAGAAAAGAAGTATAACTCTGCTACCTGCAAGACAAGAATTATCTGTTAATAATGTTATTGTTGGTGAAGAAAGTGAGAAAAATACTTTTATTAAACGTGTCTTTTTGATATTGTTTTTTTTGCCTTTTTGCAGGACAAGATACTTGAAGAACCAATTAAAACTTTGTAATTTTAACTATGCTAGGTAAACGAGAACGATGTGTCAATCTAAAAAAGAAGTTTCTACGACAGTCATTCAAGGTTCAACCGAAAACTTATAGACTTGTAGCAGAAAGCAGTGACGGTTCACAACCAGAAATAACTGATCAGAGAGAAAATAAGGAAGGACAAATGACCATTAGACTACAAAGAAACGACGGGCCTCCAATGACCACAAGGTAGTGTTTTTGTAGTAACAAATTATTTTCAATAAATAATTATGTTTCGATAGTCAACTGTTTGTAAAATAATTGCAAAATATTTGGAAAACGTTAACACTTCTTAAAATATATATTTAACACAGGATCGAAACTACTGTAGAAATGGAGGATTCAAACCAAAACAAAGTCGAGGGTATCAAGTTATCTTTACTTATCACTGCAAAGGAGTTTTGTAAACCAGTTATAAATTTACTGAAAATTATTTACAAGGAAGATCAAATATGTTATAAATGTACAGTCAAAGGAGCCACTGCAATGAAAGTTAGCCCTGACACAGAAAGAGGTAGAGAGTTTGTTTAATCTACTCGAATATCTTGTCGAATACCCATAAAAAAGAATACAAACTTGTCCATTGTTGTACTTTACTCATGAAAATATTATTGAAAAACGTAATATTTAAAAAAACACTATAGTAACAAGGGTCAAGTCAAACGAATCAAAAACAATATAAAAAATAATTTCATCCAAATAAAAGCCGTCAACCATGAAGGACCCCCTTATCTAAGAGACTAAGAGAATAGCCAACAGCTTGTTTGTTTTATTTTTGAAAGTCCTTCTTTTTCTTTCGATTAGAGTAATTATACTATGGTATTTACATAATAATTTTAAATACAAATAAATATAATAAAAATAATTTTAGATTTTGTGAAATATTTTGATGACGTTACAAAAAACTAATAAGGCCATTATTCCTAATTTATACATTTTAACTAATTTTCCTCGCCAATGTTTTTGGTTATTGCAAAAGCACATAATCATGCTTGGAAATAGTTTTATAGCAGATCTTTGAAAAATATTATACGTGTATCTTAGTCAAGGTATCAACTTCCCTTCTTAGTCGCTCAAAATTGCAAATGTTAAAACAACAATAATTTTGTATTTCTTCCTCTTTCATAAGAATGATTTTCACGTATGACTTTAAATTATTTTTTTCCATCTAGAAAGTTCTGCATTAGCAGAGCACAAAGTAACAAAGAAATGCACAAATTCTAGGTGTTTGGTATTCATTTGCCAGAAGAAAGATGAAGACGTGACAGAACCAGATACTGATTACTCATATGTGATATCAGCTCAGAACGGTGAAGGAGATGAGACTAGTAAAGCTCTCGTTATAAAAAAAGAAAAAGCACCTTGTAAGTGTGACATTTCACACTAGGGTTCTACATCTAGTTATCGAGATTTATTAGTATGCAAAATACCTTTAGTAGTTTTAATAAATTTATTTATTTAAATATGAACACAACAGGAAGCCCATGCTGGTATTTTTACATCAATATGTTTGAAACATTTCCGTACGACTATAAGGATTCTTGAAGATTCTATTTCCAGTTATTTAAGCAAATAAATGAATCCCTATTCCAGTTATATGTGAATGAAAGATAATTATGTTCTTCCCAACTAATTTCTTTTATTCTGACAGATTTTTTTTTCAGATATTTTTCTCTTTTAAAAAAATTAAACTTCTCTTTAGAGAAACTTTGAAAAATGTTCTTAAACAGCACAATACTCTATGACTTCAGGAACTTTTGTATTTTCTCTAAGAAGTCTTCAAAAGTGGAATACAGGCTAATAAAATTAAAAAATAGATTAATAGATAAAATAAAGAAAAACATAAAAAAATTTGGCGAGGAACCTAATTTTTCTAATAAAGATTTCAGAAGCTTTTTTCGATTTATATTTTGTGATCAATACCGATTTATTAATTTAACGTTTAATAATTACAACAGACTGTTAGCATTCTTATTACTTATTTACAGGCTCACTTGAATTAAGTTATAAAGACTTTAGATTAACAGTTGATTTTATTTGGGAGAATAAACCAAACATAGCAAGTCTAAAAAAGTGTGGAGTAGCAAGGCAAGGCACATCAGAGTGGACAGATACAGAAACTATGGATTTATACACAGTACCAATTCCCGAACAAGGTAAATTATCAACCATTCCTTTATTAGGTTAGGTGGACAATTATAGTCTTAAAGATAAAACAATCCTATTCTAAGGTCCCTGTTTTCCTTATTTATTCTTGCCTAAATGACATCTATGAACTAAAGTAAAAAGTCAATCATTGCAAAATAAAATAAAATAAAAATTGCATGAAGTTGCATGAAGTTGCCGACTTCAGCACTTTCTATATTCTTAGATGACAATATCAAGACAAATACTATATTTTTTTTTCATGAAGGTAAAAATAGTTTTCAATACTGAATAAATGAATTGGTTCTCAACCCATTCAAACTTCTATACACGTAATTAGTATTAAAAAGAAAAGATACTGAAAGCATCAAAATTTTTAGGCATACTGTTCAACAGCTCAAAAGTTATTAAGAAAATACCGGAGCTGTAAGTTAGTTTCTACCTATATCTATTTCATTCATCAAAAGATAAATTTCTTTCTAATGTTTAGTACTTGGAAAGGGTGTGGCACCCGTCACACCTGGTAAAATTATGGCCTAAAAAGCTCAGTTTTAATATGGTTACATATATTCATTCACATCAAAAAATATATAAGTAAACAGTTAACTTTGCAACTGCCATTGTTCAATTGCTGACACAAAGCTATACCTAATACAAAATATATACATGTAGCTACTAGTTACTGACCGCAACTATGATGTCTTTCACATGCAGATAAAGTCATTTCGATACCAGGAAAATATGTTTTTATAAATACTGTTACTGGGAAAAACTGTATATTTTATAAAAATTTTAGTTGTCACCAGAGAACCTGTGAACTTCGAATAAGAAAACTAAGACTCATTTGCACCGGACAGTATTTTTAAAATATAAATTTGCAGTTTACTAAAATAAGATTTTTGTTTATTAGTTTGATACTTTTTTGCCGAAGAAAATTTTATACAATCCTTCAAGAGTTTTTTAGTAAAACATCTTCGTTGGATGTTTCTGTGTTACGGGTTATCATAACTTAAAAGTTGTAAACCTTTCTAACGGAACGACTTGCAATGTAAGTCAACACTTTTATTTAATTTTTTTTTTATTGTTGTTGTATAGAGATGCAATATGTTTCGTGCAAGTACTATTGCATGGTAGCTAATGTTAAAAGAATATGCGTTATACGGAAAGCAATTGCTGTATTGAAAGTTGAAAATGACATACCAGCTATGACAGAAAGAACGGAAGAAATGTTTGAAACCGGTCATAAAGACAGATTTCGTAAGTATTTTTATTGAAGTGCATGTTACCAATTACCTTTTGTAGTTCTAAATCTAGATTATTTTTGTACGATTTTGTTAACAAGCGATTTAGAAAGAACCGGTGTAGTAAATAACAGTATAAAAGAAAAGATTTTTTATTGCGAGATAATGAAATTTAATATTATACATGAAATTTGATTTAACTTTGTTCATATTTTGGCAAGTTACAATTGACAATATTTCATAGAAAAGTAAAAACTCAAAAAATATCTTCGAAAATTAGATGAAGAAAAAGGTATCAGAAGTTATTTTTCATATCATGTTCTCCAGATATTTGATTTCCAGGACCAAAGTTACGCATTTTTCATTATTTTAAAATGACATCAGCGAGTGGTAACAATATTTCTAGTGAAATCAAACTGGTAGAACAACTTTCCTATAACTATCCAAAAATGGTACTTTTTGTTGGGTTGACAGTAACGGTTCTTGACATTATAACTTGACACTAATATGCATTAAACTTAATGAAAGTTTTAAGAAATGCCGTGTTTCCTATATAATGAACTGTTGCCTATATGTTTATGACCACGCTTGTGCTAAATTTGGTTTTGAAAATGAGAAACTTTGAAAACTACGGGTTAGTTTCAATATCTAAATCCATACTTTAAAATTTTCCTTCGATTTACTGACCTTCAATTAGATTTTTTTCATGTATGTTTTTAAAACTATATACAGTAATGCAATTCAAAACCTGATAAAATAATAGATTTGAAACATTTTCTTGTTGCGCTGACCAATGGCTTACAACATTTAGTTTTTTAAGCCTTTGTATATTAGATTATGGTTCAATAACATATCAAACGATAATGCAAGCTGGAGATAAATGCAATATTTCAGAAGAAGTTCGAAATCAACTTCAACAACTCAGTCGATGTGTAAATATATATTTTAATTTTTCTTGACTAAGAAAGAATTATTTTTTTATACGATGACCACTAAACTCAATAGTATCTGATACAGTGTGTCCCACGAAAAAGTAAACCCAAGTTTCATTATTGTATAACTTATTGCTTTAAGCGAAGTTTTTCTAAAAAGGTTTTTACCATAGATATAGATTTAGTTATTTTGGGGTAAGAAATTTTGAGATATAAAGGATTCTGTCTCATATTTAAATCTTTAAATTTTTAAAGAATATAGAAACAAAAACTTATCCTTAAAAAGAGTTTGTGAAAAATTATAGGATGTGTCCCGAAAAATGCGACTTCAAGCTTTATATATTTTACCTCATGAGATGAAAACTAGTTATAAAAAACAATAAATTATACATTTTTGTAAAGCCAATAAAATTAGTTTTTGAAAAAATCGCTTCAACTAATAGATATAGAAAATAAAACATTTGGTGTTTTTAAAGTTTGCCTTAGGTTTTTTTAGAGACACTGTATAGCAAGAATAGTGGGTAGTGAATATCAATGAAAGGCCTGTTTTACACGGTAATCTAACTTCCGATTTTTCTTATAGTTCAATATAACGACAATCAACGAAGAGACGGTTGGCGAAGAGAAAAAAGTGTTTCTGAATATGTTTCTTACATTTTCTTGTTCATCGGAACCAGTTGATCGAGAACGCGTAGAGATGACACTTGATATATATCGTTTAAAGGTGGGATAGCAAACGCGATTGAACTATATGATAATCTCAATTATGTAACATTCGCTTGTTTGTTCAGAGCCAGTGCCTTCTACCAAAGCGAAGTCTATTGCTTGTTATCCACTAATATTTTTCAACCATAATTTATCCTCCAATTTGTGTTACATACATTTTGTTTAAGTACCACAACAAAAGTGAAAATACTGTAGTATTAAAGATTAAAAATTTTGAAATTTGCATATGTTCTAAATTTATTTGCAAATTATTATTAGGATCGGTTATCGCAATTGCATTATATACAAATAAACTTTTGACAATAAGTCATAACTCTTATTTAGAATTTTATTTATAATAGCCTAAACACTTTTATCAATGACAAACTAGGCTTAAAGATAAAATAATCTTTTAGGTCTATGGTAGAGTACCAAGTAATACCCTTTACATAAAACTAGTAAAAGTAATTAAAGTAAATTTGCTTAAGGAAACCCTACACAAACTAAACAGCTCCTGAAAAACTTGTCCTTCATACTTTCCATCACAATGAATACTTCTGAATCTTTTAAAAACACTATAGATATTTTGAGAAATTTAGCTTTTCCGCGCAAAGGAAATCAAGATAAAGTAGTCTTTTGAATACGGCAGCAATGATAAATCCTAAATTTTTCTGTACGCGAATAAAAAGGTCATTAACTGAGAAGGCCATAACTTCAAATTTAACGTTGGTATAGAAACGAAATATTTGGAATATACTAACTTTATATAGCTACTTACTTTATATAGCTCTTAACGATAAACGAAATAAAAATTTTATCAGGACTGTACTTTTAAAACTTTAACTTGTTTACTAAAATAAGATTTTTGTTCATTAGTTCAATGTCTTTCTCTTTATGTCTTGCCTTTCTAAAAGTAATTAAAATATATTTTTTTAGTCAGGAGAAACTGAGGCACTTCAACTTCAAAGAAAAAGAAGAAAACGAAGATCAATTACATATAATGAGAACAAATATCAAAACAATGGTCAATTAGTCGATTATTCTCAGGTATTGATGAAACTTTTCAAAAATAAATATAAAATATTTATAAAATGTTTATGCTTTATTGATATTTACATATAATGTAAATTGAAAGAAATAATCATTAGTTTATCAAAAATAACTCTTATAAAGGTAGACTTACACTAGTGCTTTTTTAGTTTTTTTCTATGTTGTTTTTAAAAAGAAAATTAGAAAAATGTAGCATAATGTAAGTGGTTATATTTTTGCTTATTTTCTGTACTAATGGTTTCTATTAAATTCTACATTTATTTTATTTATCA
>JAYJMI010157310.1:0-10190 GCA_036873855.1 Sarsia tubulosa
CACCAAACTACGTACATTTTGTTCATGAATGCTAACAGAGTTATCTCTTTCCAATAATTCTTTAAAAGAAGAACTTTGTACGAAACGTAATTCTCACGAAACGTAACCGACGCTAAAAATCCTGTTCAAGCTTAGACTAATGAGTAAAAATGAACCGACAACTTTGAATAACTTCCGATCTAATAATAATCTCATAATTCTAAGGTAATTAGCTTACCTTTTGATATTTTGTTACCCGTCTTCTTTCGTAAGTCTTCAACCGTTGAAATGGATTCAGTGTGCAGGGTAAGATCACAACGTTTGCTATCTGTGGTGGTTATACCGTCCACAAGCTTGTAACGATGTTGTGCATCTTTTTCAGTCGGAATAAAGATAAAATTTCTAAAGCCAGGATCGTGCACACTACCAGTAGTAAAAGGATTTCCTTGGAGAATATGATAGCCAGTCATAAGTGATAATATATTTGGCATCGGTTGAAAGTTTGGGTCGCACCATTCTGCACTACAAGCAATATTGTGACCAATTACATTCTTGTTCAAACATAATACCGTGAATGTGGTAATGAACAGTAGTTTTGTAATATCTCGCATCTAATATTAAAAAAGGAACATATTAAAAAACCTATCTAGTAGTAGTAAGGATTCAAAAAATTTATCTAGCAGTAGTGAGGATTTAGAAAAAACTGTCTAGCAGTAGTAAGAACTCAAAAAACTATCTAGCAGTAGTAAGGATTCAAAAAAACTATCTAGCAGTGGTAAGAATTCAAAAATACTATCTAGCAGTTGTCTAGCAGTAGTAAGGATTCAAAAAACTATCTAGCAGTAGTAATTCAAAAAAACTATCAGCAGTAAAGATTCAAAAAAACTTTGGGCGGTAGCAAGGATTCAAAAAAACTATCTAGCAGTAGTAAGGATTTAAAAAAACTATCTAGCAGTAGCAAGGATTCAAAAAAACTATCTAGCAGTAGAAAGGATTCAAAAAAACTATCACCAGTAGTATAGATTCAAAAAAACTATCGGCAGTAGTAAAGATTTGAAAACGGTGCACTGTTGTGCGAGTCCAAAGAAGAATCCACTACCTTATTACTGTAGTCAAAGAAATCCTCTATATATATGAACAGAAATTATAAACTTACTTTCAGCGTTCAAATATCAACAGCCTTTTTTTTATAATCCTAATCCTAATAGTCTTTCGCTTTATAAGGAGTCTTTCACTTTATATAGTTTCACTTTCACTTGATATAGTTTCACTTTCACGTTATATAGGATTACTAGTACCTTTTTTATTAAAGTTTATCAGTCAAATTAGTGGAGAAAAACATGAAAAAGCAATTTTTTATTCCATTGTTAAAACTTTAGCATACGAATATGTCCAAATATGAATTGTTGATTTGAAAAATGGGTGCAAGGCCACGTGACATTTTTTATTGTTATAATGATAAATCTGTCAATGATACTATGCTGAAATTGCATATTGTGACATTTTTAAGTCGAAGATGCCTTCGTTAATTTATGTATAACGACTTACTTTGAAGACTGCTTTTTTTAATTCACTATTTAACTACTGTCCTTTAATATGGATGTTTCAGAGTCGGACAATAAACTTAAATTTTTCTTTAGATAAAAATAATTCTGTGACTATCCAATGTCGAAGCATCCAGTTTTTAGCATTTGAAAGGTTCGAGGTTTCCAAAGGGTTCTCTCCTGATATTGTAGACGATATTTTTATTCAAAATGAAAATAATCACTATAACACTCGAAGTATTTCAGAGTTCGCTTTACTTCCTGTAAAAACCGTATATCATGTCACCGAGACTTTGTCTTTTCTGGGACCGTAAATTTGGGACATTGTCCCAAAAACTTTTAAAGAAAAAGAATCTCTTGAAGCCTTCAAAACTGCAAAAAGAACTTGAAAAACAGAAAAATGTCTATGTAGGCTATGTAAAACGTACCTACCTGGCGTAGATTTTATTTCAAAAGTTTTATATTAAAACTTCAAATTTTTATGTATAAATTTTTATATATGTGTTTTGTGAATTTTGTTTTGACTGTTTGTTTGGTCGTCAGAAATCGCGTGTTTATAAATATATATTTGTGCTAATAGTTGAATTTAAGTAGCTTACTGGAACCAGTAAAGCTTTTATCTTACGTAAATATATTTACTTTAACTAAACGGAATATGTGTAAACGTTTGCCAACTGAAAATAAATCAACTAGCTTACCTTTTGATGTTTTTTTACCCGTCTTCTTTCGTAAGTCTTCAACGGAACACATGTGTTGCATAACTATAACATGAATTTATAAGAGACTTTCTTGTGACTATGATAAAACCAAAGAGTTATAATAGCTATATATAACTCTTTGATAAAACACTAAACAAAAAAAAAGATAGTTATTTACACAATCGAATAATTGCGGAAGCACGCGGAAATTTGCACGGAATGCGTAGCACATTTGGCAATAATAAATATTTAATTCGCGTAAAACGGAGGCTTTTTTTCAAAACGAGCCGAAATCTTGCCACAATGAAGAAATTCTGCTCTTCATCACGGATACTTTTTTGAAAAGCAGTATAATGTAAACAAACATTTGAAAGAAAAATATGCTCAACTCATCGAGCTAAATAGTTTTATGCCTCGTGAAATTCCGAGTTCGGCTAAGTGGAGAGTTACGGTTTTTGGAGAGTTACGGTTTTTGATGGAGAGTTACGGTTTTTGACGTCATAATTGGAGAGTTACCGTTTTTATGACGTCATAATTCGCATTTTTTTGTAGCTGTTAACCTTAACACTCCATCTTTTATCAATATTAGGTTTTGGAGAGTTACAGATTTTTTGCATTTACTTTTTGTTCATTTTTGGATATTGTTTATATGCATTTAGATAAGAAATGTATTACAAAACTGTATTTCAATTCTATAATACAAAATAAGTATGAAAATTCGAAAGAAATAAAAATAAAAATGATGAAAATCTTTAACTCTCCTAAACCTAAACTCGTTAACGGACGGAGAGTTAAGGTTAACGCTAACTCTCCTTTTTTTATAAAAACTTAGAACTTGGAGAGTTACAGAAAAAAATGTGAATTATGACGTCAAAAACCGTAACTCTCCATCAAAAACCGTAACTCTCCACTTAGCCGGCCCCTGAAATTCCTCATGTTCATTCATTAGTTTTAACGCTGTACAGTCGCATTAATTTGATCATAGTTTATAAACTGTAATTTGATCAACCTATTTTTATTAGCATAATAATATAACCATGCATTAGCATAATAATATAACCATGCCCAAAGAGAAAGAAACATAACAAAACTTATCATCATTTTTTAAAGCACATTTCTTGAAAATGCACAAGGCTATGAAAAAAACAGACTGAAAATTGAATTCACTATCAATATAAAATATATCAAACTTTCTGCAACATATAATTTGTATATCTAAAACTTTTGTACATTTTTTTTTGGTTTCTATATCAAATTTCTGATAATTTTATCAAATAATTTGTTAGTTCTGTGTTTAACTTTAAAACTTTGTTTACTTTTTCAATGACCGCCGTTTAACAGTCGCAGAAAATTATCGAAACGTTTATATCTCTAGTTTTAAATGGAAAGGGATACATGTTTAAAGGAGGTAGATCGATATATTATGCTAATATACAACTGCAATTATATGTTGGTACTGTAGAAATCTGAAGAAAGATGTTATTTTGATTGCTTTCACGCCCCTTTACAAAAAAACAGCAGTTCGGTAGAAAGAAAAAAATTATTGTTAAAGTGTTATCTTTAGTAGAAAGGTTGTACAGAGCTAGTTAAAATACAAACTACTATGGAAGTACTAGAAAGATAGCTAGGTAGCTGCTTCAATGCGAACTTTTTTCGAAGTTGTTTTTTTCTTCAAAATTCAGACAGAAAAAAGCATAAACTTTTAACTTTTTTGTATATAAAATCAAGATAAAATATAATAAAATGATATAAGTTAATTTCATTTACAATACATAACAGAAAAGTATCTTTGACTCTTCCAAACAAAATATTTAAAAACTTTTCTTCAAATACAAAGCCCCCGGAATTTCTGCCTCAAATACGATTTTCATTCAAATTCACAAGCAGGCGAATATAGGATTGTTGATAGTAAAATTCTGATGGAGAAAATTTACGCCTTGACGTGAAGCGCCCAGTCTGAGTTTTCGATTTCAGAAAGCCGTAATTTTTACGGAAAAATAAACTCAGACTCCAGTCTAACTAAGTACCCCAACAAAACTCATCCCCTCATTAAGCAGGCTCAAAGGTATATTGATTATCTAAACGCTCGATAAAAAAAATGAAAAGACTAGGGAATTTAAAAAATAAAAAAAAGTTAAATAAATAATACACGAGAAAACATGAAAAATTGAACAAAGTTCGAATAGACAATGCAAAACTAGTATTTATTATTTTCTTGTAAGTTCATCAAACGCTTTATAATTTTTATATTCTTAAGGGATTATCTTTTTGATGATTTGCTGCCGATATTTATTTCTGCTGCCCTATATCCGTAGATTCACTTTAAGAGGAACAATATTTCTAATCTTGATTCTAAACAGTTAGACTAATCATGAAAGTACCTTATGGTACTTTCATGGACTAATTTATAGAATGTGAAAGAGGAATTTCTGCTCTCTGTTAGAACTCGTTATTGACGATACGTAATGGCACACATGCACAGTAGCGTAAATATCGCGCATGGTTACCCACTATGAAATTTAGAACTTTAGTTATCGAAAAAAGACGGCTTATTGTATTTTGCGGAATCTTTTGGTATTTTTCCTCGAAATTTCATCTTTTAAAAAAATCAAGGTTATTTTTTAATTCTTACGTCAAACGAAAATAACTCTATTTATTTATAATACTTGTTTCTAGGGGAAAATTAAAACAAGTTTTTATTAGTAATGTTGTTCAGCTGCTTTCTTGCAAGATGTATTGTTTTTCTTACATTTCTACACAATTCTAAGCTTTTTCTACTTCAGAACTCAATGCCTATGCAATCATAATATAAAGAGCAACTGCTCTTATAATCCAGGCAAAATATGTCCTCCCTTATGAAGTCGAGTAACTGCTCTGTCTCATGCTATATAGTTCAATATTCTATTATATGGACAAAATGTCTCATATTAAAGAGCCAACTTTATTTATATATCTAAGATACGGTATGCAAATATTATCACGCTTAAACAACAAGGCAAAATCTCAATCCAAAATTATTGTAACTACGTTAGCCAAAAAAACTACACAAAGGGATTATCCAAAAAAGGGGTCAATTCCAGCAAATCAAAATATCAGAAAAAATCATAAAGACGTTAAGCAGCGAAAAACATCACAGATTTAATCATGTTAAATAAAAAATAAAAAGTAAAAAAAAAATTAATAAAATGGAAAAACTCTTGTTTAGTCAAACAAGAAAACCGTCAATTATCATTAATCAAGATAAATAAAAGAATAAATAAATGAAAAGGAAAAACTCTTGTTTAGGCAAACAAGAAAACTGTCAGTTGTTACAAGTTGAATAATTTATTTTGTTTAGGCAAACAGAAAAACTGTCAATGTAAAATTCTCTGAAACATTCTATTAAAAAGTCCAAATTGAAAATATAAATGAGCACATCATCATTCACTAACCTAGCCCAGGTTTCGGGGATTTAACAATGATACCTATGATGTTATAGGACTAGGCTTCCCAGCAGTACATGATTACTACCTGTGCTTAATGGAAATTAAAGTTCGAAAGTAGTAGAAAAAAGAAAGAGAAAAGAATTATACGAAAGTCAAGAAATGTCAAACAAACGAGATACCATACTTTTACAAGTAATAAGTGGAACTTCAAAACCCAAAGGCTTAATTTGCGTAGATATCCATCTCATGAATTCGAGCAACTGCTCTGTCTCATGTTGACCCTATTCAGGGTGGGCAATTTAGGGGTTCTGAGTGGGTGGGGGGTCAAAGGACCCAAAAAAATATTGATCGTAAAGCTATAAAATTTGTTTTGAGGATTCTCAGGCAGGACTTATTCCCGCAGGACGTATTCCTGCCTTAGAATAGCTTCAAAATCTGAGGTAACACTTTCTTGATGACATGAGCTGTACTTAACGGGAAAACTTGCAAGGAATTAAAAAAAACCATTTCGACTACAAGTATGTGTTCTAAAACTCCGAGGAACTACAATTTAAGCCCTAGAACACATATAATCTCCGAGGAGTAAAGTAAGCTTCCTTAGAACAGCTACAGCCTTTGCCAGGAGGATATTTCTAAACCTTTAGAACAGCTACGTTTTGCAAGGAAGAAATTTCTGATAGTACACCATCAATTGTTGCAGTATAATTACTAGTACGTTACTAGTAATGTCTTCTGAATATCCACTATTGATTTCCATAAATATGTACTAATGTATTACAAATTATTGAGTATTTTGTTGTAGGGAATATGTTTACCCACACAAAAATAATCACGGTGTAATAACCAACTACATACTATTAAAATAATAGGTGTTTACATTTTTCTACTTCTACTAAATAAATATAACGTCCATCGTCTATCACTACTAAAAATCTCTCTCTCGAGTTTAGTTTGCGCATGCGCTTTAATGCGCTCGGAATGTCTATATTACATATTCTTTACTTTGTAAAAGAACAAGAGAAAGATTAGGTGGGCTCCCGGTATAATTTTTTTAAAAATTTTTAGAAAAGAAAATCTCAATATAAGAATTACGAAATTTGACCTTTTGACCCTGCTTCCAGAAAAACAAGAATTTTTCTAAACAAGAAGGCGCCTTCACTTTTCATCATTCAAGACGCATCTTAGTTCGGTTTGGTTTGGTTTATCCCTAGGGTTTTTCATGCAAAAAATCAGAAAAAAACTAATGAACGGTTCCAGATATATCTGGGTTACGTATTAAGTTACGCACCAGTTACGCACAAACAAGAATTTTAGGAATCTTGACACTTATGTCAGTTTATACCTTATATTTGTTTATAACTTTGTACAAAAAATTATATATTTATAGATACATATGTATGTACAGATATATTTAACCAGGGATGGATTACCAGTGGACTCCTAGTATAATTTTTTTTAAATGGAAACAAAAATATTTCTAAAAAATCAGGCTCCTTCACTTTTCTACATTTATGACCTTTGAAATTTATACGAAAAATCAGTGAAAACTGATGAACGGTTCCAGAGATAGCTTGGTTAAGTAGTAAATGTTGACCTTTTGACCCCAGTTACGTGCAAACAAGAATTTTCGGAATCATGACACTTTATGTCAATTTATACCTTATACTTGTCTCTAACTATGCACAAAAAATTAAAAAAATCTGACGAATGGATCTTGAGATACAGGTCAAAATGTCCATTTTGGGCCAAAATTTGCCCCATTTACCTCAATTTTGGGCAAACGAGAATTTTTGAGAAAAATCTAGCTGCCCCAGTTTTTAGCCATTATGAATGCCTATCATCATGCAAAAAATCAGAAAAAAATAAAGAGCCAATTCTGAGAAAAGTTGGTAACAGACGAACGGACGGACGGACGGACGAAAGAACAAATGGACGAACGAGCCTGAATTTATAGAACTCTTTCAGCAAAGCCGAGAGTCAAAAAACAAATTGCCTTTAATACTAATTACTTGAACTTTGTCTATTGCGAAAATTACTATGTACAAACAAGCATAATTTATTTGAAGTAAAGACACCAATAGGGTATTTCGTATTATATGGTCAAAAACGAAGTAGTTTCGACAAATAAAGAAATAATCTTTGCTTTTAACAATTAAAGAAACAAACAAAGAAATACTCTTTGTTTTTAATATGTCGAAAATTAAGTAAGTAGGATAATACTTTTTAGATTGTCCGATTGTTTTTAATAAATTTTAAAATACAAAGCAACATTGTTCATTTATATATTTTTTTTTGACTTACGCAGAGACTCACTCAGTTGTTGCTGCCAAAATAATAAATCAATACATAATCACTAAAAAAAAAAAAGAAAGAAACAGTTGACCTTTTTCTAAATCTTTTACTTTTGATCTGCTGATTCTCACAAGAAAATATTTACCAACTTGACTTTGTCCCTTTAATCTTTTGCTATAGCATACACTATGCAATTACTAACTTTCCTTTTTTGTATTTTTCATGCATATACATAGTGCAACACGTGATATTATGTAGCCCATTGTGTATACAGAATGATTTAACGAAATCGTTTTTTAGAATATAATCATTTTCTCAATACATAAAGTTTTTCTGCATGTTTGACTAATGCCTTGCATTTGAATGATTTTTATTTTAGCTAGTAGTTTTAATGTTTAGCGGAAAGACAATGTTTGCTTACAAACGAGATATGGTGGGTTAGCAATTCCAGTACTTCACAACATCTCAGAAGCTGAATTCGAATCCTCACAATACATAACAGCTAGTTTGGCTGAAAAGATTATCAAGCAAGAAAGCAAAACCAACATGGCTGAAGTGTGCCAAGTGAAATTGAAAAACTCGAATGCTCCAAAAAACGAGATGCAGAAATGACATGTCGCAAGAACAATTACGCTCTAACTATCTCGCACAGCTGAAAGGTAGCTCATGTTGGCTCACTTCAATCCCCTTGAAAGAAGAAAATTTGCCACTAAACAAAAGAGAATTCTTTGATGGTATATCATTAAGGTACAGGTGGCCAATCAAGTTCTCACCAATAAACTGTGTATGTGGATTAAAATTCGACGTTGATCATAGAATGACTTGCAAGAAAGGTGGTTTCATATCGTGCCGACATAACGAGATACGAGATATTCTCGCGAAAATGATGGACGAAGTTTGTCGTAATGTGGAAATCGAACCACAATTGCTACCATTAACCGGCGAAAACCTACTGAAAACAAGTATCAATACAGATGAAGCCAGGCTAGATATTAGCGCTAGTGATTTTTGGAATTGAGGTGAAAGAGCATTCTATGACGTAAGGGTTGTAAATCCATTTGCTCAACGCTGCGTACAACAAAATCTAGACAAGAAGTTAGTCAATAACGAAAAAGAGAAAAAAAGAAACTATAATTTGCGAGTAATAAACATTGAACACGGTTCATTTACACCCGTAGTCATGTCGTGGTATGGTGGGATTGGTAAAGAAGGTGGTTACTTTGTCAAAACATTAGCGAAGAAACTTTCAATTAAAAAGAATCTTACGGAAGGCAAAGTTACATGTTTTATACGGACGCAACTATGCTTTGCGCTACTCCGTGCGTCATTGCTATGTTTAAGGGGTACAAGAGTTTTAAATACAGAGAAATTGAACTTTAATTTAAACGAAATAGTGTTAACAAACATGCATGTTATATACATAAACTCAAATGAAAGTTCAATCGAATTCTATAAACTGTTAAAAATTATATCTTGTAACGATTTAGTGTTTTTGTTTATTGTAAAACTTTGATAAGTAATTAAATATATCAAAAAAAAAAAAAAATGTTTGCTTGCACACATTCACTCATTGTTACTCGTACCGAATGCCCACAGTTCAAATATGTACATTTCTTGCGAGACATGATTACATTGCATCTTTAACGTCACAAGACGTCTATAATCGATTTCTCCATGGCAACGTCCCTCAATACACCCTTGACTTAACTACAATACACCCTCGACTTGACTATAATGCAACCTTCACTTAACTACAATACAAGGTGAAGATAGGAGAGCACGAATGGGATCACGAATGAACACGAGTTGGAACAAGAGTGACCACGAGTAAAGATAAGAGAGAACACAAATTAACACAGTTAACCACGAACGAACACGAGTACAAGCTAATTAAGGTGAATACGAAGTGAATAAAGTGAACACTAGCTAAATTAGGCTAAACACAAGTAAAACAAGGTAAAAACGAGTTGAATATTCTGAGCACAAAAATAAAAAGTGAACACGAGTGAGGGAACAGAATTACAGAACAACGAGAAACTAGAACATGTGTAGCCTAGCTGGATTGGGTGCAAAATGTTTTTTGTTTAACATCTTAAAATAAACTTCGAAGATAATTAATTTATTCCAGCATAAATTAAAGTTAATTAATCTAACACTGCTCCCCAAGTTAATACCTTTTATCATACCTCTACATTAAGAAAGTTTGCACTAATAAATTTAGATATTCGATTAGGATTTATGGCTACTATCGA
>JAYJMI010157532.1:0-10187 GCA_036873855.1 Sarsia tubulosa
ACATTGTGTATGTCTGGTTAATAAATCTTCTATTTTATTTGTCTCTTCTCTATCATATGTTAACATTTCAGAATATACCCACAAAGTTTGGAGGCTGCAACTTTTTGTCATAAAAAGTTATTTAAGAAAAATTATTATTTGCAAGTTTAATAAAAGAAGTAATATCTTAAAACTACTTTCTATTATAAAGAAATAACTACTGGGAGAACCAAAATTAAGTTTTGTAAATATTTTTCTTTTGCGAACCTAGCAAATATGAGTTGATGCCTTTCTAGGTTGATATTTTAAGCATTATTTTTATTTCTTCAGCTACCGAAAACTTGCATTTCACAAATGGTTAACACTGCACCACTTTTCACCATATAAATTCTAACAAACTGCCCAGTTATGTGTTTTGCAAATTCGATACAAATTTTCGTTTCGCTGAATTGCTGAGCGCCAGACACATCAGTTGTTGCGGTATTTAATCTTTCAGAACAGCAATCATTTCGATTAAATATTTTTACTTTCAAAATTGTAAAAACACTACCTAAATCAACTATTAAATATGGTTTGACTTCTGGAATTGAATGAAAGCAGCTGTGTAAAAAGTAATCTTGAGTAAGAACACCGTCAAATACTTGGTCAGCCGTACCAAAATCAATTGCTGACGATGAATAAGTTTCCTTGTGAAAGTAGGTCTAAATATATAAAAATAACAAATATATCTATTTATTTTCTGCCTTTTCACATCAAAAATATAAATTTAAAATACAATACAAAAGCTTATTTTTGACTGTGGATATTTAAACTTCAACCTTGTTGGGAACAAGTCATGTCTCTTTTGCGATATTTTTAGGTCGGCTTATCATAGCTCTGTGAATTAATAAAGACGTGTTACGAGTAATTTAAATATACTATGAATGTATAACTACTAAACCTTTGAATTTATTGAATGATGTATTTTCAAACAAGATGGCTAAAAAATTAGGATTACAATGAATACAGGAAAACATGTTGCTCTATGTCACAATCAAAGCATATGTTGTGCGATTAAATCTTATAAAAGAAACGTGCAGTGAAACAAAATCTTTTTAAGCAATTAAGAAATCGGTAATTGATCTTTAAAATTTTAACGATTTAATTTCGAGATATAATCCCTTATATCTTCAAATTTATTTACTCAAAAGAACCAAATCTCATATTTTTGAAAAGCCAGGAAAATTATCTATCTAATGGTAAAATCGTTATAGAAAAACTTTGATTATAAATAAAGTTATACAACGATAAAGTTTGGGTTTACTTTTTTTTGGGACACACTGTATAAAAGAAGTTAATTATTTGTTATTCCCCTCCTTCGTATTTCCATGTTTCAACTAATGTTCCTTTTCTTAAAATTGCATGACGTATCACTAACTGAGGAGATTCAGTTGATATATTTAGCCTATTTCTAGCTGTATTGATCTTTGTAATTCTAGCTCGGGTCGATAACGATCTTCCAGTTTTTGAGAGTATTATATAGAAATTTTTTTTATGACATCACAAAATGTAGTTAATAAAATCTAAAAAGCTGGCGTTTTTAATGATATTATTTGATTAAAATTTTATTTTCCGTTGAGAGGAACCTTATTTAAATGGTGTTTGAATAACAAGAACAAATAATGCTTACCTGGTCCTTTTCGAAGAGATAATACCACTTTACTATTTCTTTCTGCGAACTGAAAAGGACGATCGTTGTAAAATATATTATGTGAGTTACCACATTTTCCCCACCAATGAGATTGTTTATCATTACACATCGTCATCATCTGGTTGTTTTCAAACGTCATCCCATTTATACCTTACATATATAATATACAACAAACATATATAATTTCTTCCAGAAGAATCAATCCCTATTGAAGCTAAGGGATTTGAAAGATAATCACTGCGCCATGAGCAAACTGCTAAGTAAACTTAACGGTAGATGAATAGCTGATCAAAATTTGCTAAGTCGAAAATGATACATTCCATGTGGAAATGACTAAAGTTTCACAAAGTTCCCATGGCACCATGACACCATCTCATATTTCGCCCAAATTTTGGTCGGTTATTAATTGCTATGAGAGAAGGAATTCCTGAAAATTTCAGCTCAATTCATTAGGTCGTTCTCAAATTTTTGAAATTAAGTGAAATTTAACTCTGGTCCTATGTTTGAGGTCATATAATTTCTCAGAAATACCTTAAAAATCACATTTAGTAGATTCAACTTAAAAAAAACTATTGGGAAAGTTTTTGTCAGCACTTTCTTTATATTTGTTGACTCAGAAATTTGTGGCCGAATATTTAAGAAATGTCTATAATCGCGAGAAATTTGTCTCTGCCACCAAGTTTGAGGGACCATATTTTTTTAAAAGAAACATTTTAACCTTTTAAAATTAAAATTCCTGGAATTTCTTTAAGAGATCTTGCAACCTAGAATAGTTTCAAGAGCATTTTGCCTTCAGTTTCTTCCAAATATGGTACCAAATATAGTTGCTAGCACCAAAATCATAGTTTTCAGACCAGTTGATGCAAATTTCAGCTAGAAATAACTCAAACTTCGAACTATGTCAAACGGTAGCGTTTCTGCAACTTTCTAAGTAATCATTATAATTTTGCTCGATAAGATTATATTTATCTTGGTAAATGCAATACGAACGAGCACCATGTTCTCTTTCAACTATTGATATAACTTTGTGTAAAATATTTTCTTTAGGGACCCAGCGATTATAGTCATTCCTTGAATATTCAGCCACAAATTTCTGAGTCATCAAATATAAAGAAAATGCTGAAAACAGCTTTGCTAATAGTTTTTATAAGTTGTATCTACTAAATGTGATTTTTAGAGTATTTTTAGAGTATTTCATTATATGAACTTAAACATAAGGCCACGAGGTAAATTTCACTTAATTTCAAAACTATCATTACTTGAGAACAGCTTGATGAATTGAACTGAAATTTTCAGGAATGTCTTCTCTCATAAGAAGTAACAACTAACTAAAAGTTTGAGAACTAAATCCAAATCTAAATCTCAATTACTTCTTACTTTTTAAACAACTCGCAACTCGTAACTCACGACTCGTAACATGCGGTATATCTCTCACAGTTTATGAGCGTTGAAAACTGTCTTTTATTTATTAGTTACATCTTTTTAACATAAACGTACCTTTTAATTTTATATATCTATCGTAAGTAATTCTGTAACTTGCTGCCTGATCTCCCATTCTAAAGTTTCTATATTCATATACATGTTGGGCGGGGGATCCCAAAGTCCATATTTCAATGGCTAAAGTATACCACAAACTCACTGTTATGATATTTAATTTATCCAGACCAAACCAATAGTCATTTGACCGGCCAAAACCAGTTGATATTTGATCAAGTGGAAATTTGTCAAAGCCAAATCTCATCATCAACACTTGAGTTGCTAAAATATTGAAATATGAAAGTAAATTAAATGTATCAAAGGCATACTATCAAGACTTACTACCTCAGAGTTATACCATTTGCTTTGAATAAGCAGAAGCATCTAAATAATAAATCATTGGGGCTATTTCACCTATTTTTCTTCTCAAAACCTTTCTTATATTTTGCAAGGAATAAGAATTAAAGAGAAAGTAAAGAATTCCAGTATTCCAGATATCTTATCATAAATAAGAAACAACTAGCAGCAAAAATACTAAATATTAATAGATACAACTTTTGCTGTAATCCTTTTGTTACTGAAACTTTCTCAAAAAGATTCAGTTTTGGTCAACAATAAGGATTTGCATTTATCATTCAAAAGATTCTAAAATACAAGCTCAATATGGTGTCCTTATTTACTAATATATGGTTTCCTAATTTACTAAAACGATTTTCTGTTATAATCGTTATTTAAAAAAAAAAACGATAAAAGTACTGTATGTTATTTTAATTATATTGTTTTAGTGTAAAATGAGAATCAATATATTTAAAATATTCTGCACGACATAATATTTAAAAATATTATTTAAAATATATTGCTGTAGTGCCAAGCTCCTAAAAAAATAACATCTGTTGACAGAAAAAGATTATAAAAAGTTTGTTTTGACTATGAAATTAATTACGTCAATTTCGTTCTACCATAGATTTAAGTACGTCCATACGTCGCAGTTCAATTACGCAAAGTGTTGTAATTTTAGTCACAATATATGCTTGATACCTAATACAAACTTCCAATAAGCATAGAATTGGAAAGTGCTGTATATTGTTGTTAATCATGTATAAATTTAAAACTTCTACTTACTTTTGTTATGTGAGATACGACATAGAACGTCCATTGTTGCATTACCAGTAGGTTTTATAGTATAGAATCCAGATACAGAGAATGGGAGAACAACAGTCTCCTCGCAAGTACTTCTATACCCATTAAATTGATCTAGAACAAGTGTTTAGAGTACTATAATATATATAAGTACCGTAAACATTACACACTTTCGTAAGAACTTTTGTATGGACTTGGGAGGGATACATGGTACATGGGAGGGCTTATATACGGAGGGGCGGGTGGTGGGTCGGACGGTCTTATACATGAAATGTAAGCACTGTCAAGAAAAACTTTATATTTTATACCGATAAACAAACAATTTTTCATATTTATTGCTTATTCCATCCATTTTAACATATATTTCATTTATTTACTAAATTTTTGAGTGGGCTTATACACGGAGGGCTTACACATGGATGGGAAGTTGTATTATGAATTATAGTGGTCTTATGCATAGGGGCTTATATATGGGGGGCTTATATAGGAGGTTTACGGTATGCAGCGTTATACAAGTAGCTATTTTAGATATTTTTTTGAAGCAAAGACTACGTTCTTCATCGTCATTTAAGAAAAATATAAGATGGAAATTTGCAAACCTTAACTAAACTATCACATTGATTTAAAATAAACTATTTGTATCGCTTACACGGTCTGCAGTCGCAATAATATGGTCTTCCACTATCGACAGTATTATAACAATCGCATATTCCACATACATCGTCAAATCTTTCACAATACCCTGTTGATGGCTATGAAATCAATTATAAGCTCTTACTCAGTTTCAATAAAATTGAATTTAATGTTCCTTTAAGTCCTTTGTTCGGTTGCATAAGTTACAACCGACTTTTTCATAAAACTCTGTCCAACTAAGGACTACGCGAAAACTAGGTTGAACGAATTCTAAAATTTCAATCGAGGGAGAATAATAACACGGTTTAATCAGCATATTCAACTTTAAAATGGTTTAGTTTGAATAAAAATAATTTTAATTGGTAACATAAACGACGTCATTAATTTAAAAAATAGCGCATAAATTTTTACATCTAGAAAATTACCCGTCATATTCAAATTTAAAGTAATCGAACACATGAAATGGAGAAATATCAATTCAGTTTAGTAAAAACGATTCTACTTTCACCGAGGAAGATAATAAATTATCTACGAATATTAAAAAGAACGAAAAATTCAAAGAATTTAGCATTTGCAAAGAATTACAGTTAAAACAGTAAAAAAACTATCAAAAAAGGACGAAAAACCATCTGTAAAAGGATATACCAGAAGAATGATTATTGTTATTATTACTAATATATATGCATATTACAATAAGAACTTATTGATAGTCAATGTTTGGTTGATTGATTTTTTTTTGAAATTTGCTGTTACAATTAATTAATTTGCAGTTGTTTGGGAAACTCGCAGAAGTTTTCTGTTGTTCTGGAAACTCGCAGAAGACCGTAGTTTGCTGTTATTCGGGAAACTCGCAGAAGACCGTAGTTTTCTGTTATTCGGGAAACTCCCAGAAGACCGTAGTTTTCTGTTATTCGGGAAACTCCCAGAAGACCGTAGTTTTCTGTTATTCGGGAAACTGGCAGAAGACCGTAGTTTTCTGTTATTCGGGAAACTCCCAGAAGACCGTAGTTTTCAAGAATTAAGAAACGAGATGACTTCTAATGAGATGTTTTACTCTGCTAATTTGAAAAAGTAAAGAAAGAAAAAAATATTTCAGGTTATCGCAAGATTATTGCAAGCTTTGTTTTTAAAGTACTTACTTGTTTTCTAGATATATGCCATTTTCCAGCTCTAGTTACTAATCTTTGTTCTTCTTGAGAAAAACTGCATTTCACCTTATCTTTATCTTTTTCTAAATCTATAGCGAAGCAATTTGTCACCTGGCATTTGATTATGCATTGTTCTTCGTTCATAAATTGAGTTCCAGTTTTTGCTGATGTGGAAACTTTATCGTTATACTTATATAATAATGGTGTTACATCCTCAATATCTTCAATCAAATAGTTATAAGAACCACTTGAAAGTGTAACATGTAAAAGAAAGAAGAAAATCATGGTTGAAATTTATTCCTAATAATCCTTATACGCGCTTACTGTACTAAGCGATGTAAAGTTTAAAAAATCACACTTCCTTATTTCTATATAACATGAATCCAGTTATCTATACCGTGAATCCAGTTTTAATTAATATTTAATTCTAGGATACTATGTTAACAATATGCTATTGAATTCAATCATAGAAATACTAAAATATAAATTACATATTGTAATTGGTAATCTCAAAACATGTGCTCTAAGCACGAAGCGCTGTTCTTTCAGTACTCGGAAAAAGATCTGTGTAAGAACAGATTATGTCATGAAAAAGGTGTTGCCTAAGGTTAGAAAGGCCTGACAAACATCAAAACAAATCCTCCTAAGACCTTAGAACAGCTATTTAGTGAAATGTCTTTGTTGGATGCTTCTGTAAGCATATGCCATCCTAATGAACACTACCTGTTCAAGGTACTTTGAAAGATAAGAACTTCAACGAGTGTGTTATTTTTAATTTAAGTAATATATTTTGCATTCCAAGGATGTTTTTTGTATTCAACATTTATTTTTTCAACGAATATATTTTTCGTTCAACGGATTTTTTTCATTCAACAGCAGATTTGTTTTTAGTATTAATAAAGTTAAAGATTTTCAATAAAAAGAAAATTAATGACTAACAAAATTCATTGTATCTGGTCTTCAAATTAACTTTTTTTTGTTTGTTTTTACTGTTCAAAACTCCCAACACGTCACCTGCGTTCTTCTTAGATTTTGTGTAGCTGCATATGCATAAGCATCCAACAAAGAAATTTTACTAAACTGGGGTTCTAAGGTCTTGGGTATCCTCGGTTTAAGGTTTCTTAGGCATAACGCATGATAGTCTTAGAACAGCCTCCAAATAGTTCTCAGGTTCCAAGGAGGTGATAAAAACAGAACACAAGCTGTATCTGAAGAGCTTTGTCATGTTCTCAGGTGAATACTAAAAATCTTCTAGAGCTCCAGAAACTAGTTCCGAGGACAGAAAGAGGAAGGGGTAGGTTTTGTACTGTTCTGTGCATGTATAGGGTATGAGAGATATAATGTTATTTTTTATAATCAATTACTGAAAAACATTTGAGCAAGTTTCTATGATCAAGGGTATGATGATTAGCCCTTTATTGTTTTCATCTGAAGAAAGCCCATTTTTAAACTTCAAATCTCATATGTAAAATTGTTCAAAATAGCTTTTACTAAAAAAGGAAAAGAAAGTTTAAAGAAAAACATTTTGCATGAGTAAAGTATTAAAAATAAATATACTCTAATTAGGAAAAAAAATGCAAAACCATGTGTTAAACCATGAGAGTTAAAAGTTTTAACTCTCCATGAAAGTTAAATCTAAAATTAAGACCTTAAGCGAAATCGATTCACATTCCTAATAACTATTAACAATAATTTTTTTTTTTTTTTAAGAAACAAAAATAAAAAAACGAGAGTAAGATATTAGAAAAACAATTTTTCTTTGTCGGTTCTCGGCGACAAGACTAAAAAAGTCTTCTTCGAGTTCCCCGAACTTTGTCAAATAACACGTTAATAGCCAAGACTTTAGAACTAAAACGTATTATATGTAAACGATTATTACGAGTATCATTAAACTATATGTAAACTTATTTTATGTAGTAACCTGTAGTTTGGAAAAGTAGAAAATGTACAACAGGAAACAAGATGGGAACAGAAAATTTCTTACTGTGAAAGGGAAAACATGTTTTTTCACTAGGAAGAAACATAGTAAAAACAGCTATAATAAAAACTAAGTCAAAAGACTCATTGATCATCTAATTTCAAAAACCTATCTCACCTATCTTTTACGTCAATCCATAGGTATTCCAATGGGAATAAATCCTGCTCCATTTTAAGCCAACCTATATTTGAAAAATTTGTACAAGACAACACTGATTCGAACTGATCGATATAACGCAACATCAATGATGATGGTGCCTTCAATGAGTCCTATCCTATGATTTATCCTAAAGAATTAGAACTTTAATTGGAATACCTTTTTGGAATTGGATATTTCAATTGAGGAAGGGATTTTTGTAAATAAGTTATTCAATAAGAGAGTTAATTTTCCCTTTTACATTGTTCGAATGCCGGATTTGACAGGTAATATACCTAATCACATTTTTTATGGGTCAATTATTTCTGAAATACTCCGTATTGCCAGATCCACATTGAGATATCTTGACTTTCTCCCTAAATAATTGGAACTATTTAATCGTATGATGAAACAAGGAGCTCTGAAATAATCCTACTAAAACAAGTTGACAGAGCAACAGCTAAACATCCTGAAGCATTTGAAAGTTTTGATAATGTCTCATACGAAATAAAGGCAGATATTGCCAATAAAATAATCTAACCAACATAAAAACAAAACCAGGGGAAGTGTAGATTTACCATTTTAGTTCTTGGAAAATAACGATCCCACTTTTACCTCAGTTAAAAATACGCAAGGGGGGGGGGGGGGTGTAGGAATCTATTCTTTTTGCTTTTTTGTAACGTTCCCACTTATAACCTTAAGTTTTCGTAGTTTCTTCGTTAATTTTGGCTCTTTTGCCAAACTGCTTTGTCTTTTGTTTGTAGCCTGGTTTCTCGTTTTCTGTTGATGATTTCTTATTAGGATCTTTAAGGTAGCAGAGTGTTGCTATCGTCAATTATATTTAATGTTACAGTCACGTTGCAAGTCCTGACTCTTAAAGCGACACAGTCAGCCTATGTACAGCGGTAAAACTAATGAATGAACATGAGGAGTTTCACGAGGCATAAAACTATTTAGCTCGATGAGTTGAGGATATTTTTCTTTCAAAAGTTTGTTTACATTTTACCGCTGTACCTAGGCTGACTGTATCGCTATAAGTTTACCATCTGCGTGCAAATATTGTTATTATCTGACACTATTCCATCCCAATGTCAGATTGAGAATTTTTAAGCTCTTAATACTGTATATAGTATAAAAGCTGAAAAGGCTAATATTTACCATGACGATGGTATATATCATGCATTTTGCAAAAAAGTTCAATATAGCAATGAGATCGAATATTGCTAGACAATGACAATTTTGTCTTAAAGGCTGGCAACCTGACTGTTGTATTAAATATATTCCACGGTACCAACACCCTGCTACCTTAAAGACCGCAAATAGGAATTCGTCAACAGAAAAAGAGAAGCAGGCTAGGTTTGATTTATTTGCAATTTCGATGGGAATCATTAAAAAAATAGTACAATACTTGACTAAGATCCAGTAGGCCTAAATTTATTAGAAAACATGGTTAATACGTGTCTCAACAAACACCAAGAATATCTAGCAAAAAATATTAATAGATTTTCAGAAACACAAAATTTTAGCAGCTTTTTGATCGATGACGTCATTATAACAACCCTAAACAAGTATTTTGATATCAAGCGTCAAGTATTTTGATATCATGATATCATTTTGATACCCTTTGTGAATGGTTTGTTGATAACAAATTAAGTATTCCTTTTGGGGAAGACAAAACCAAATCTATTCTTTTCGCACCCAAAGGAA
Source organism: Sarsia tubulosa (assembly GCA_036873855.1). Classification (NCBI taxonomy): domain Eukaryota; kingdom Metazoa; phylum Cnidaria; class Hydrozoa; order Anthoathecata; family Corynidae; genus Sarsia; species Sarsia tubulosa. The sequence continues at coordinate 9,887 of JAYJMI010157532.1, forward strand.
AATCGAAGAAATTGGACCCACTAGATATTACTTATGGAAATATTAGAATAATGCAACACTCTAAGGTATCTTGTTTAGGCTGTATTCTTGATGATAATTTAAATGGTGAATCTATGGCCTTGATTGTTATAAAAAAGATAAACATGAGATTAATGTTTCTATACAGAAAAAACAAGTTTTTAACTCCTCAGTTGCGTCGAATGCTCTGTAATGCTCTATTCCAGCCTCATTTTGACTATGCTTGTACTGCCTGGTATCCAAATCTTAATTCAAACTTATTGAAAAAATTACAGATTATGCA
>JAYJMI010157754.1:0-10368 GCA_036873855.1 Sarsia tubulosa
CACCTTTGGTTAACATTAGTATCATTACAACAGTCATAGGTACAATAGAAGGTTTCTCTTCCTATTTCATCTCTCTGTTCTTAGTATATCTATGACATGGGATAAAAAAATTCTTAAATCAGCGGATGATTGTTCTTAAGCTGATGGAAACTGATTTTGAAAAGTATAAATACCTTAAAAGACACTAACCCAATAATTGAAAGACAATTATTTATAAAATAAAAAGCGGAAATCAACAAAAGGTTTATGGAAAAATTCCGCTGGTTTTTGTAACTGTCGCTGTGCAAACCCATACATCCTTATATATTAAAATTAGTTGATATATTTAGTTGCTATAATGTTGCCATAAAAGAGCATAATTCCATTGTACTCTTGCTAAGGTACTTAATGATAAATTAGGTAGTTAATAATAAAATTATTATGTTTATAGTTTTGACACTAAAATGTAGAAATGAAAAAGGAAAAATTGTGCTAAATATCTCATTTTAAAGCTTAGAAAAAAGCCCACAGCAGCACTTGGGAAATGGGGTTCCGTACACTATATGTGTAAGCAACACTGTGTACCTGCGATTTTTTATTTATGATTTGTTTTTTTCTTTTATTTTAGAAAACAGCTGAATTTTTAGCAGATGCTTATAATTGATAGGTCTCTCAGCCAATAAAAAGGGGGTAAAAAAAATTTCGAGATTACGTGCATAAATTCCTTTAATTTACTAAATAATGATTAGTACCTTGAAATTCACTGAGAGATGATCAGTTAGTTTAGTGAAATCCATCTAGCTGTTCTTCATCATTTGTTAAACGCATTTCTTTTTATTTTATGCTATTTATATGTATGCTTGTAATATATAGATAATGAAAGTCACAAAATATATCTAGTATATAGCAGAGATAGCTATAACTTTTAATTAAGTTATGTACTTTCATCAGAGGAGATGCAGAGTGAGCAAAACACGCGCAATTTAGGAAAAAACAATTGTTTCAGTGACATTATTTTAGAAATATAAGCATAACTAAAGAATTACATCTGTCAAAAACGTAAAGAAACGAAAGTAAGCAGTAAACAAAATGGTCTTTAATTTACCTAGAAATCTTTACTCTGATAGTAAAGTTTTCCAAAATTAAATGAGAAATTTTATGATAATATAAGTAATTTTAAATGTAAATGTGCATCAAGACTTGTTTCGCAGGTTGACCTTCCCACATTAGCTCATTCTTCAATGTCGGTGATACAGTTTTGTTTCCTTTTGCACAATCCCACCACCAACCGCCACCAAGTTCTGTGCATTCTTGAAAAGACTTTTGTCTTGCGTTGTCAAATAGTAAACCTAAAATGTTATTGTTATTACATGTCAATTAAAAGTACAATGCCACGTAAGTCCGTTTTGGTAAACCCTACTTAAAACAGACATTTAAAAAAAAGATAGGTTAAAATACGTTACCTCTGAGAAAATCAGTCTTTCAATTTAAAAGCGAAAAAGTTGTATGCATTCTAAATTGGTAGTTAAACTGCTCGGAAAATGTATCCGTTATGATTTTTTAACATTCGGATTTCCGTTTGGCACAAAATTTATCAAATAAATGTGTAACGCAAAAGTGAAGTGTACAAGTAGTTCGAATATATGAAATTGACATCGATCACGCTTTAGTAATATCGCTCTTCTCCTTTTATATTTTAAAAAACTTGTTTCTTACAATTGCAAAAGAAAAAAGGAGGAGAGACTTTGTTTTGAATATTTTGTAGAAAAATATATAAATATAGTAGTAAAAACATTACTTAAAAGTATTGAAGTATACAAATTATAAAGTACAAGAGCTGAAAAGGCTCATATTTAGCATAACAATGGTAAACCGTGCCTCATGCAAAAAAGTTCAATCTAGCAATGAGGTCGAATAATGCTAGGAAATAACAATTTTGTTTAGCACGAAGATGGTACATATTATATGAACATAAAGTATTTAGAGATTAGTGTTAGTAAAAACCATTCAAGTTATTATTATGGTCATTACCGTATTTCTCGAAATTTATTCATTTCCGATATAGAAAGTTGAGAAAAAATATTCCTGGCGAGCACAAGGTAAAATTTGTTTTGCTTTTCTTTTACAAATATCTTAAGAATTACACATAGAAAACTGCTCAAATTTTCAGCACTTACTTAGTAAACGGTTATCTTTCATTTGAGCGTAACTTTTATAGGGGTTGTATTTTTGGCCAAAATGAGTGTCATTGTACCTTTAATACATACTTTTTTTTTATAGGTATTACTTCTAAGTTTAATTTAAATATATTTATCACAAAAATTTTGTTTTAGGTCTTATAACAATGAAAACTTTCCGATGAATAATTCTTGTAACAGACTTGGTGCATCTAATCATACAAAAACGACGGGTTGGGCTAATTCTTTCAAATTTGATTTGATTTATCAAAAGTAAACCATATTTTTATTATTTTGAAAAAAATTGAATCAACGATAGTAAATTTAAGGAAGGAATTGATCTTTGTTATCTAGAACGAATGTGCTTTAATCAGAAAACTGTGAATAAATGGAGACATTTAAATTTAAAGCCAATAGTGTTGATAATTCTCAAAAACTGCACATAAAATCCAAGTCAGAATTTTATACAAAACTACTAAAGTAGTAATCTTTCATTTCACAAAGTTTAATTAGGGGTTTATTTCTCATTTGCATCGCTGGAAATATTAAAAACCTATACCTATTTTTAAAACAAGCAAGTGTTAACCATTATTATTTATTATTATTATTACTTTGTTAGGCTCTAACGAATAAAATACATCATTAAATAATTCTAATATATAAATAACCTAATTTAGTTCACCAAAAGTTGGTGACTAATAAAAGCCAGGATTAAGAGATTTATATAAAAGCAAATGATATTATTATATAAAAGAAAATAATTTTTATTTTTTATTTTTTTAATTTTTAATTTTTTACTTTGTCATAAGAAGCCAACACCTGCAATATAAGTTTTGTCTATCCTACTGATTGGATCCTTAGGCATCCATTTTTTTATTTTAGATTTAAAAGTCGGTAGATTAACACCTTCTTTGATATTCACTGATAGAATATTCCAAAGTTTAGGAGCAACACAGGAGATAGACTCTGGTCCATATTTAACAGTTTTTTTGTTTGACCTCTCTAAGAAATTATCATTGCGTAGACTGTATCACTCTTGATCTCTGATAGTTAATAACTCATCCATAATTGGAGGCGAAATATAGGTTTTAAATTTGAACGTTTCAGTAGCTAGGACTTGAAGATTTCGATGATGTAATATAACAGAGTTATCCATATCAAGAAGTTCTTGAAATGAAGAATGATTGTCACTATACACTATTCTCAAGCACCTTTCGTGCAACCATCTCGTATCATACCCTGACAAGAGTAGTTATCCTTAGCTAAATACTACATTTTCATGCGAATAAGTGTTATTTGAAAATATTTTGGCTAGAGCCAGATTCTAATCCAGATTATTATCATAAAAATGGTTTAGAAAAATGATCAGGATTTTTAAAAGATTAGATTTTTAAAATGCCGCAAAACTTAGACCTGAAATTATCACAAGATTAACATTTTTATCTTTAATCTTGCTACTAGTATGATGAGTCTGTCAAATACGCTGTTCTCGGGTAAACGCCGCCATTTTGCATGAGAGGCAGATTTTAATGGCGGATATACTATTTTTATGACGATTTATCAAACCATTTCAGAACTAGTAGGTGATATGATTAGATACTTAGAAATTTTAGTTCAAGTATTATCTTTCTTATGAGTGAACATCAAAAATGCTGTTTTTTTCGTAAAAATTGGGAAAGCACCATGAATTTAGCATCTTCCCATTAAAAAACCCGTAATGGCAACTTTTACCCGAAAACGGCGTATTAGCTTTATGTATACTACATTGTATGTAGTTCAGAATGCGTACTTTAAAAAAAATATATAGCCTCCTCAATTTTGCAGGGTCAAATATTTGACAATAAATTTTAAAATTAAATGAACCAAGCAATTTTAATGAATTACCTGTTGTAGAAAAGTCTACTTTGTAATCTGATGATACTTTAAAATTATAAACTCTATGAAATGAAGAAACTCCGTTACCGCGGCTCACCCAAATAGTGAGTGTATTATGGTTTGCGTTAGTGAATCTGTGTAGATTTTTTAGTCCGATCCATTTTCCATTACTCCAGAAACCATCAATATAATTTTCTTTGTTGTTATCAAATAATGTCTCATTTTTTCGTTGAAATACCACCGTATATTCTGAAATGATGTGTATTATATATTTAACACAATGCCAATACGACCACTATCAATTACTCTCGGATGTCAAATAGAGAATTCTGACAATGGGATTAGGGAGTTTGTTGCGTTTTAGATTGGGAGGGAGTTTAAAAAGTGAAAAGTAGAAGAATCTTTGTAATCTTTAGTTGTGGAAAAAATCTAAAACAATCAACGAAATACTTTGATAACTAACTGGACATCTTAAAAAAAATTATTTTAAATATAATATAAATTATTGGAAGTCAAATTCTATGAAAACTTTGTCTAATTTTCTTTTGTAACTGGAAAACGATTGATCGTATAGCGAAGATAAACAATTTTAGTAAATTTCTCTAAAGCCATGTTATGGCTCTTTTATGTGATTCAACTGTTCAGAATTATATTGGATAACAGAAGAAACAGTTACTTTTTAAAAATATTAATTACCTCCATCGTTAATTTTGCATTTCAAGTAAACTGGTCCCAATCCATCTGGGTTTAACCAATAGTATCCATTAGAAGAGCCAATAGTATCCTTTACATCTTTGCAGTTTTTATCTACGAAATAAAAAAAGTAATTTAAAGGTACTTATGCATGTAATTTAAGTTGGATTTTTTTACTCCTAATTTCTTTGGCTAAATTAAGAAATATATCAAAGATATTTAGCTCGGTTTTCCATTATACTTCTACTTTCGTGACAAAATTCTAAATACAAACTTTAAACTAAAACTAAAATAATTACATGCATTTTTAAAAACATACAAATATTTCAAAAATTTGATTATTGATGATAATTGAACTAAATAACCAACAGATAAGGCTTTGACCCCCATAAGGCTTATTTATTTAAAGTTGCATTATAAGATGAATGATAATATACACAGATAAAACCTACATATAGTTATAGGTGTAGTTGTTGAATTTGTTGTTGATGCTATAGTTGAATTTATAGCTGTTGGTGTTTGATTTCCTATGAAAAAAAAAGATTTAAAATAGATTATATATTCCAAATTGAATTAATGCAAGAAGACAAACTATTTTTAAACTCAGTTTTAGTTAGACAAATTATAGTCTTTGTTTTGTAGAGGAAAAGCTTTGCGGAAATTCACTCGAAAAACAACGACTAAGAAAAAACATTAAATAGCATTCACAAGTCCAGATTTAGAAAGGTGGGATATTTAACTGTAAAAAAAATACCTTATTAAATTTTGCAAACGAACATCTGTCATTTAAATATAAAATAAATATGCAGAAAGTGGTTGCATACAAAGGTACATACGAAAATTTTATCATTTATTTATCATCTAGCTATGATATACTGAAATATATATGAAATAATATATTTGAAAGCTGTTCGAAAAATCGTTAAAAAAAACCTCACGTGATGTCAAAAATTACGTCATTACATCATAGAAAGGTTGAGAGGTGAATAATTTTATGTTGGTATGTAATTAACAATTCCAAATTTTTTAAAATAAATTTCAATATATTGAAAAAACATCTGCATTTGCTTAATTTTGCAGTTTAAGTTTAGCAACAACCATACATGCATCAGTTTACATCGGCTAAAATGAAGAACTCATAAAAAATGATGATCTCTTTTTCCCGCGAGATATGTATTTTGACATTAAGATTAATTTTAAGTTCAAAAATTTTTTTTACTACTTTCTTTATTATTATTTGGACTAACTACCTGCTAATTTGCATTATCTAAATATAAATACTTTAGGATTTATAGATGGGGCGGAATCCGCCACCCCCTAAGTTTTAACAACCTCTAAAAAGCCCAGTATAAATATGGTTAACCTTCTGTTCATATTATTCCTTAAAACAAAATTGATTGTATATGAGTTTTCTTGTAAAGCTCTCTGTTTAATAAAGGGACTTATTCAGGTGAAGTCACTTTGTGAGACCTATATAAAAACCAATGTATTGCAAAGAATTCTGTTAGACCAGTAAAACTGGTAAATATTTGCTCATGAATATCAACACGTTAAAATAATGTAAAGTTTTTCTAAACTTTGTAAAAAAGTTCCATTGCTTTTATTTTTATTTTGCTTAACGATTTTAAAATACAAATATCTCAAAATCTACATGAGGACACTGGTTCAGATTTTCCCAAGATATTACTGAATTGGTCATGTTTCATTTTAGAAAATTTCAAGATGAAAGTTGAAACTTGTAATTTGGTTATTCACAATAATTTAACGACTTGTTTTAAAATACGTGAGATGACGCATTTAAAAATAAATAAAGCACTGGATACTAAATATATAACTTTAACATACTTAAAGTAGGTTGTGTAGGTTTAATAGATTCCGTAGGTTGCGTAGGTTGTGTAGGTCCTTGTGTTGTCACCGATTGTCCAGTTGTGGATGGTCGATTACCTAAATAAACAAGATCCAAAAGTGTAGGAAACAACAAAAAGTAATGAATGAGGCCAATTGAGAACTACGGATATAGTTGATTGTAAAAACAATTAGTTACGTTTTTTTCGCGAATAATATCCAAATAATAATGATCCACCTTTAAAATTGATTTGTATAAAAGAATAGTGTCACACCAGTAAAACTGCTAAATATTTGCTCATGGAAGTCAATGAGTTTTTCTAAACTTTTTAAAAAAGCTCCATTGCCTTTTTTTTGCGTTTGTTTTGCGATACTGAAATACAAATATCTCAAAAACTACACAAGAACACTGGCTCAGATTTTCCCAAGATACTACTGAAGTCATCTTTCATTTTAGAGATTAATGTAGGGATTAAATATTTTGATACCTTAACATCTGTAAGTCACTTTAAAATTTGTTTCACTCAAATAATTTTATTATTAATACCTAACAAATCTTTGGATGTAATTACAACGGGTATATCTGTGTTAAATGTATGGAGAAAATTGTTTTTCTAGAAATAAAAAATTAAGATGTTGTTACATATTACAGATATGTTATATCTCCTTCTACTTTTACTGAACTATTTAAAATAATACTATAAATTCTTATTCGGTACAACTGAATTCATTTGTTTTTAAATAAAAATTAAGAAATATATTTCTTATGTTTTCAACCTAATCAATTGATAAAATAATAAAACCGCATATTTTTTATATTAAGCGTTCATTTTATTTATCAATAAGATACTTACGAACAAAGGAATGTAAACCATGGTAAGATGTCGATCAGTAGCTTGGTTAACTGCATTATTTGGACATGATTTGATATGGTAGCACGTAACAAAGGGATACTCCTTACTGCTTATGTAACCAACATTTAAACATGTTTTTGAGTATTTACATTTCAAAACACAATCGGTTTTCGAAACGTTTTCATATATTGTATCAATGTCATCTAAGTGAACTTCTTTAAATCTCAATTTGAGAAGCTTTTCTGACCAGCATAAGCAAAATAAGCTCAAAAACTGAATAATTGATTGTTTTCTCAACTTCCTTTTTGTTTTCATGACTTTAAAAAAATATATATATGTTTTAAACAAAAATTACTTGCTTTAAAGGGATTTACTCAGGTGCAATCATTTTGTAAAACATGGTAAAACATATATTGAAACTAATTTACTGCAACTCGCAGTTTAAGACCAGCCAAGCAGGTAAATTTCTCCTCGTTTGATTGAACAGATCAACAGTAAAATAATTCCAGACTTTGTAAAAAGCTCAACAGCTTCTTATTTTATTTTGTTTAGCGATTGCGAAATACAAATATCTCTAATACTACATATAGAAAATAGCTCAAATTTTCACAAGATACTACTAAAATGGCCATCTTTCATTTTAGTAAGGATTAATCGGTTTGGGCAAAACACCTGAGTAAGTCTCTTTAATTCGTCATACGAATTTCGATAAATATTGTCAATAGTGCATTATACAAATTATAACAAATTATAATTAATTTCAATATCTGCCATATTTATCTTAAATAAAGCTTAAAAAAATAAAGTTGTAGAATTAATTTTTTCCTGTACCTTAAACTATCAAATAAAAAAATCAAATAGCTTACTTTAAAATATAAACTACTACAGTTAACAATATTTGACCCATTTTATTACATTTTCAGTGTTTGACACGTTTTTCTTTTAAATAGTAAGCTTAATCCTACGAAATAACGTTTCCTTTCGTGTTTAATGTTTTTTTGAGAGAGCAAAAGTTTAAAATAAGCTTGAATATTCAATAGGTTATTAATATCTATGAAACGCATCAATTCAGAATGAATTTTGCGATATTGATTCATAAACTTGTATATTCTTAATTGAAATATTTTCTTGTTTATTTTTAAAAATATTATTAATTTTTAAAATGTTAATTTAAAGTTTTATTTTAGTAACAAGTTCCACCTTTTAGAAAAATCTATTAACAAAGTTCTATTAACAAAGTGTTAATAGAAAAAATTATATTAGCAAAGTGTGTGAGTGTGTAACACTTATATTATACTAACCCAATTGTACCAACTTGGTATAATTAGTGGTGAATTGAAAGACAACTATTTATATTACCAATTTATATAACTACCGGAAAACCAGAAAAACTCTCAAAATTTTTATAACTGTTTATGCAAACACTTACATCTTTATATAAAAAAAAAGATTACTAAAAATATATTTAGTTGTTATAATATCGTCATAATAAAGCATAATTTTCTGACACTCTGAGGAGTCTTTTATTCATAATTATTTATTTTGTTTTCTATAATTTACTAAGTGATGACTAGTGCTTTTAAATTCAATGAGAAGTAACCAATAACACAGCTAATTTAGTGAAAAGTGTTTAGTAACTAATCCATCTAGATGTGCTTTATCATTCGGTAAACGCGTTCCTTTATATTGTCTTTATACTTTATTTTTAACATGTAAATAATGAAAGTGACAAAATATCTGGGATATACCAAAGATAGCTATAATTTTTAATTAAGTTATGCAGTTTTTGCAGCGGAGAATTTCGATAAAGATATGGCAAAAAGAGCAAAAAACGAGAAATTTAGAAAAAAACGTTAACAATTATTTTAGTGCCATCATTTTAGAAAATTTAAGTATAACTAAAGAATTACGTCGCATTTTTGATCAATAAAAACTCAAAACACAAAGATTCTAAATATATTATTTAACATTATCCCCTTATCTTGCTTAATCAAAAACCTCAGAAAAAAAATCTGACTGTCTTTGACTGTCTATGCTCTATGCTCTGATAGTAATTTTTCCCAAAACCATATAACTTCTATAGAAAGAAGGGTGGAAACTACGCTATAGTATTTTGTGAAATTAATTTAATTCAAAGCAAACAAATTTTAATTATCACTATCTATTTCGGTATTTAGTGAGTATTCTAATTTATATGTCTTATGTGTATTATTGTTGATAATTTTAGGTAATAGGCTTATTTTTCACATTGTGTATGTCTGGTTACGTAATCTTCTATTTTAATTTGTCTCTTCTCTATCCATGTTAACATTTCAGAATATAATAACTTAAGTAAATTTAAATGTAAATGGTCATAGTGACTTGTTTCGCAGTTTGACCTTCCTACATTAGCTCATTCTTTAATGTCGGTGATACAATATTGTCTCCCTTTGCACAATCTTACCACCAACCGCCACGAAACTCTGTGCATTCTTGAAAAGACTCTTGTCTTGCGTTGTCAAATAGTAAACCTTAAATGTTATTGTTATTACATGTCATTTAATAAGTACTTTAGGTTATTTTTTACAGGTATTACTTCTAAATATAATTTGAATAGCTTATATATATCATAGAAAACATTTTTTAGGTCTTATAAGAATAAAATATTTCCGATGAATAATTCTCGTAACAGAATTAGTGCATCTCATTATAGAACACTTTATGTTGACTACTTCAGGAACAGCGACTATTCAGTTACTCGAAACGGCATGCTGAGATAAATTCTTTCAAATTTAATTTTTTTTATCAAAAATAAATCATATTTTAACTATTTTGAAGAAATTTGAGTCAATAATGGTAATTTGGGAAAGAACCGATAATTATTATCTAGAATGAATATTCTTTAATCTAAGAGCTGTTAATAAATTGAGACAGTTAAATCTTTATAATACACAGACAAGACAAGT
>JAYJMI010157755.1:0-10186 GCA_036873855.1 Sarsia tubulosa
CGACCCTACTTATTACTCGAGTTTATTCCATCTAACTTTACCCTGTAAGGGGGAGGCTGACAACAATTGTCAACCTTGTTGTGTTTGTCAACAACCACTAGATTTTTTTTTAACCATCAATCAGAGTTATTAACTCTTTAACATCATGGGAAACCATGTTTACCCTAAAAAAATTAAGTGCTACGTTAATGACTCAACGACAAAGAATTTCGGAATACGAAACAAATTGCTATCTTCAGAATGAAATAATACAAATATTAGTGTGGTTAATCCAAAGATTCCCCACAGAGGCATCGACCGACTATATTTATCCTGAGCCTGGCGTTGTTATCACAACAATTTCTTTAAGTTCAACTCATGATTTTAACGATAGATATCAAACAAACAAAATAATAAATTAACGATTTAAAACTAATGGACATAGGAATTAAGTGAAACACTTTGATGCCAAATAATGCTAATACCAATCTTCATTTATACCATTAAAATATAAATAATAGAACAACTTCAATTTCAAAAGGAGAATGGTTCTAGTAATATTTATCAACCTCAAGGGATAAAAATTGTAAGTAAACAACTATGAAAATGAGTAAATTTACATCAATTATTAATTAAACAAGTAATAAACTTTGGAAAGTGAAACGATTTACATCAATTATTAAACAACAATTATAAAACAAGTAGTTGGAAACAAAAGAACTTAAGCAAAGAAGAAAATCAATTAATGAGTCATAAGGAAATTAAACGTAAACAACTCGAGAAAAATGGTAAACAACTTTCAATAAAAGTTTGATGATTGGTTAAGAATTTAAGTTTGTCGAACGGCAAAGAATCAAAATTGACATCTCTTTTTACACGTGAAGATGCTAAGATTTGTCAGTGGAAAACAGGACAGCTCAAGAGTCGCACACAAGATACAAGAAGAAGTAAAAAACATTAGTGGACATACTTCTTTACTCATACATAAATATTAATAAAAATTAAAATACCGATTGAAGAACTTATCATTATTATTGAATACGAATACGAATTATTACTGGAGATACGAATTATTATTGGAGATACAAATTAATATTGGAGATACATATTATTAACTGAGATACATGCACTTAGATAAGCGAACTTTAATTGATTTATATTTACATTTTATTTGGAGATACTGTATTAAACTTATTGAATAAAAACCTAATTTAAAAGCAAAAGAGTTTTTGGTATATCGCCTGACGAACTCTCTGGTATATGAGAGTCTTACTCGAAAGAGTAGACAGGTAGAGAAACGGATCGGAATACAGGAAGTGAACTATTTGCATACATTTGGTTTAATACAAACCTGGAGGCACTGCTTACGCTTTTACTAATCACTATAAAATCGAAGACCATTTCCCCTCCTCACAAAATATTTACAATTTAGGCAACACTGGAATAAGTATTGTAAATATCTGTTAACTGGTAACGTTAATATGGTTTTTGCAGACATCATAATTGGGAATCAGGACTATTTTTTTTAACGGTTAAAAGGACTATATTGAAAAGTTCCGTTTAGTTTTATGTTATTTCAAGTGCGTGTTTTTTTACAAGGTGAAGAATCAATGACTTTGTAAAAGTATATCTTAAAATGTTGGTAATAAAAACCCCATTCTTACATTTTGCATTTTATTTATATCACTGGTCCAGTTGATATATATTTAAAGAGTTATTACATTTTGCAATTTATTTATATCACTGGTCCAAATTACATTTTAGTAGCTTTTGTTAACGAAAAACTCCATTTCTCAATGGTAATTTGAGTTCAACTCCCATCAAAAGCTATGTTTTGTTTTAAAATATCTTGTTAGCATTTACTCAAAAAAATTATATCCTAGTAGATGTGTAAATTCGAAAGCACCAACGGAACCTCTGACAAGATCCCAAGCGAAGCTTTAAAGTGCTGTGCGCTTCATGTATTTTTTTATGAAGTCAGTATGATTTCCCGATTATTCCGAAATTTAATATGTTATCAAAATCTCCCAGATAAATTCCACGTACCTTTCTTTTTAAAAATCTTCAAACGAATTCTTTTCCTAAATTTTCTTGTTTTTTTTAATACAAACTGATTAACATATAAAAAGTAAAAAAGTTAAGATCTATCGATAATACTAAAAATGCAATAATTGGTATGTAAATAGGTAGGTAAATTTGGTATGTAATACACTCCCTAGTTGTTCAACAAATTTTTGAAATCTGATGACGTCATTGTTTAGCTGCAATCTGATTGGTTAATACTAAAATTGCAATTTCTTTTGAACCAAATAACATCATAAAACCAAACTTAGTATATAAGCAAACAATAATATCCTCTAAATTTAAGATATGATGACGCCATTATTTAGCTGTAATATGATTGGTTAATACTAAAATTGCAATATCTTATGAACGAAATAATATCATAAAACCAAACTTGGTACATAAGTACAAAATAATACCATTTAAATATCCCAATATATTTAGACTTTGATGACATCATAATTAAGCTGCAGTCTGATTGGTTACTGCTGAGATTGTAATAACTTTGGAACTAAATATTACTGTAAAGTAAACTTTCAATAAAAATAAACATTAATACCCTCTAAATTACAAAATAGTATTTGGGCTGTAATGACGTCATACTTAACTGAAATCTGATTGGTTAATGCAAAAAATTTATAAACTCTGAAAGTAAACATCAAGCAATTTGACAGAAGACGAAGGTTTAAAGCACCTGTGCTTCTTGATTGATTTAGGGTAGTAGCTATAAAAATTTTGATCAACTGGATAAAAAATTTGATAAACTTGCATTTATAATAATACGAAAAGTAATCAATTTCTTTCCCAGTTTCTTTTCGCTTAGCAATTAATGGTTACCGTACAACAAAACACTCCAGAGTTTTCGATACCGATTCCTAACTTAAAAGTCTGAAAAAATTGTTCTCAAAAGCTACTGTTCGAAGTTTTCAAGTTAACATGCACAAACTTTGTTCTCACTTAGTGATGTCTATGGCAAAAACAGATTTTTGAATTAAGCAAACCTTTTTATTTAATGTTCCTTTTAATTTACCAAATACTGTTTAAAAAAGAAGGCGAAAATGGGCAATAACATAAGCCACAGCTGAAACATCTGGTTGTGTAGTGATGGCAGGTGTTACATTTAACGATATAGCCGTTGTTACAGCCGATGTTAAAGCACTTGTAATTGCTGTTGAAGTAGAATTATTATCTTCTGAAAGCAAATTGTTAGTCATAGCTGAATGAATAAGGAATGATTCGATAAAAAAAGTAAAAACATACAAGGCATTTGTATTTGTAATACCAAGGGAAGAACTTTTGCGGAAAAATATTTTCGCGATTGATGACTCTAAAAGTAGCATCATTTACGGAATTCTTTTAGTTTTGGTGCTAAATCATGAAAATACTTTATTGGGAGAAACTTTCGCGGGGAGAAACTTTCGCGGAGTTTTTCTCGCGAAACTTGATTTTTGACCAAACCGCTTTTTACTTTTTTCAGCGACAAAGATTTATTGATTAATTTTTTTTCTATGACTTGGCAAGTATTATCTTGAAAAGCTATTTACGTTCTAAAATCTTTGTTGTTACTTATTTTCTATAGCAAATATTTGTAAATTTACTTTATTTTTACACAATTATACACATAAAACTTATTATCATATGGCGAACCGCGAAAGTAATTAAAGTAGATTCCGCAGAAATATCTTCCCCCGAAAATATCGGTAATATTGACATTGCCATTCACGGCTATATTATTTGAAAAGACAAGTTTCCAGTATTTTAGCATTTTACAAACCTGATAAATCTGCTAGTGTAACAGTGCTCGATGAATAACTGCTTTCTGCTGATGAAATTGTAGGTGATTGCTCCCAATCTAAAGCTGCATTAAAAACAAAAATAGGTATTGATGACAGCAATGCCTCCTTTTTAGTTACCTTTGATATAGATTTTCTATGTTGATATGGTGCATAAATAAACATTTAGTTTTAATTATTATAAAGACTAAGATTTATATACTGGATTTTAGAAGTCAAGATTTTACGAAAGAAAGTCACAGTGAGTACTCAAAATATAGTTATAGTTAATACACTGTAAATTATTATATAAATTATTTTGTTATTTTAAAGTTTAAGTCAAGAACAATGTGCAAATAACCAATTAAGAGCAAATGGAGCTGGTGGAATCATACTTTGTCATAGTTTTTGTCCATTTTTAGATATGTTATAGCTTTTATGAAAGCTTTTATGTTATAACTATTATGAAAAAAGAAAATTTCTTAAAATTTGAACACTTTAAAACCTGGCGATTTCTGGTTCCGAAAATATCGCAAAATTAAGAAATGAGCAAAGTAAGGAACAAATGCATATTTATTCAAATTGGAAAGACATTCCAAAGTAGATTTGTTAGATGAAGGCCCATATTTAAAAAAATCTAAAAAAGAAAAACTATTCTGCAGGTAGTTGTGCCCATTCAATATTAGGACCAGACAATTGGCAATTTCTTAATTTTGAAAATTGTAGTTCTCAAAATTCTTGCATTTTGAACTTTGAACTTTGAAATGAAGTATTGAATAGCAAAATCTCTAGTTTCCATCTAGTTTTGCAACTGGTGAAATTTTGTACAATTAAATCTAGTATTCAAAATCAAAGGAAGTATTCTCGGGTGCCGAATAAACGTCCCCCCGCCCTCGCTAGTTAATTTTCGGATATTTCCAACCCCACAAGCTTATTAGGACCCCCCCGTTTATTAATTTTTTAAATATTTTTTCCTAGACACCCTGATTTATCAAATTAACTAAAGAAACCGCTCAATTACTTAATAAAAGTACTGTTTCTTTGATCTTTTTAATACTTTTTTCCAACCTCGAAGAGAATAGTTGGCTGGCACATTAGAATTACTAACAGCTTGGCTTACTTCTATGGTTTGAGAAATAATTGAGTAGGGTGGTGATCTCTGTATTAATGTAGTACTGTGATTATTTACAGGAAGAGGCAAACTTAACATTGTAGGCATATGTTGTCCAATGTTCCCTAAAGCGCTGCGAGCAGTTGATAAAGCTTCTTGTAGTTGTCTATTCATATTTATTTATCTTGTTACTAAATTGAAAAACATTAGAAAGTCACAATGGATAAAATGCAGTGATGATGCAACATGCAAACAAACTGACAATCAGGGTTTATTTTAAAAATTTCTAACCTCCGTTAAACCACGGTAAGAGCTGAATCTTAAAATAAAATCTTCAAACTCAATCTTCTGAAGGTTTATATACTCAAAAGTAAAAAATTCATCTGCATAGAAATGAAAAATTGAGTTCTTGTATGAGAATCATGGTAAAATACTACTCTTTCTCATTTTTAAATGAATTAAATTTGACCGAAAATACGAAAGCAAAACTATTTTGCATTTTGGGAACAAAAAACCTGAAAAATTCAATTTTGCAACTGATGATTTTTTGAGCTCATTGTACACAAAGTTTGGAGAATTTGACAAAAGGCCTTCATCTAATATTACTATTTAGCTCTTACTAAAATCTATAATTGAACTGAATATGAAAATAAATGGATAAACCAGTCTTCAGATATGATGAACGAGGGATGGATTACCAGTGGAATCACGGGACAAAATATTCTTTAAAAAAATGAAAAGAAAATGACAATACATTAAGAATTACAAATTTTCACCTTTTGACCCTGTTTCCATCGACTTTTGTTAAAAAAGCCAACTGCATCAATTTAATTCATTCATGACCCTTTAACTTCATGCAAAAAATCAGGAAAAACTAATGAGCCAATTATGAGAAAGTTGGTAACATATAAACAAACAAAAGCCTAAAGTTGTTGGACTCTGTCAACAAAGCCGGGAGTCCAAAAATGTCATTAAAGGTTTTCACGTTTAGCCTGTTGATCTCTATCTCAGAAGAAAAATAATTATCAGTAACATGGCAATAATGTCAGTTTTTGTGCAAAAAGTGAAAAAAAATTATCATATCTTGATATATAATGTAAAAACAACAATCTCTGGGCTAAAAATAACCTTTTACCAGTCATTCAGCAAATAAGATTCTTCCTGCCATTCTTAAATTTAATATTAGCTTATTATTACTGTAATAATATATAAAACAGTAAATGAGCATGATTGCTATTTTTGGGGCAAAATTGATCTTTTGACCTCGTTTCCAGGGTAACAATTTTTTTTAAAAAAAATGGTGCTTCACCACTTTGGTTCATTTATGACCCTCTAACTTCATGCAAAAATTAAGAAAAAACTAACGAAGATATTCTGAGAAAAAGGTGTTTCAGAAGAAAGAACTGACGATAGAACGTACGGAGCTGAATTCTTCTAGGACCCCTTCTTCGCAAAGCCGGAGGTCGAAAATGAGAACAACTTTGTGACAACTTTAGTTTGTTGAGATTAATTATTTTGCCTGAAACACCTTATAGATGATATTAATTATAGAAACTAAGAAAATTTTTACTCTTCGAAAGTCATGATACAACCTGCTTTTATAAATTTGCAGGTTTTCAAAATTGATATATAAAGTACTGTAAGAAAAAAATCTGTGAATTTTGATTGAAAAATGACTGTTACAAAAAATCAATGGCTTGGAAAGGAATCTTCATCTCTTCATCAGGCTGGTTTAAATGGGAAAAGAACGAAGTTCATGAAAAGACAAATTACATAAAAGAGATCAACCTTTCGTTAATACACTAATACAGCCTGTATGCGAAATCGTGCTAATTTGAGAAGTTTGGGTCTCACTTCCTCTAATCTGCATGCTTTCCGCCTTAAAAGCCTTGTTTCTTGTACATATTTCTACCTATTTGTCCTCCTTGATAGGGGCTATTCAAGTGTGCAAAACAGCACCTTTTGCCCATCCAGTATGTATATGTCCCTCAATATTTCCAAACTTTGCAAAAAAAACTTAGTTGCTTCTTGATTTTTATAGTCTGATGGTCTGTAGCATTGTTTTAGCGATGCCAAAACTACACATAGACAATAACAATATTACTAGACTATACAAGCAAAAACTGCTCAAATTTTCACTGGATAGTTCTCAGCAGATAATGGTTTCAGTTTTCTTGGTCTTGTGCTTCCTCACTTTTCTGGTTATTATAATACCTTTAAATAAAGAGTAAGTAGGAGTAATAGTAAGTAGTAGTAATAATGTTAGCTAGGAGTAGCAAGTAGGTATTTTCAAATCAAATGTATTAAATGATCTGTATATAAAAAAAATCTTTCTTTACTATTGATGGCTTACTCCGTGAACTTTCTTAATTTATGTAACAAACTAATTTCAGCCAAAAGAGTCTCTTCTAGAACTATTAAAATGTCTATAAAACAAATAAAAACAAACAACGAAGTTTAAACACTGAATTATACCTCTATAAAACATATAATATAGCTACGCAGTACAACATTTCTGATTTTCCAGCTTTTTAGCCATGTTGGTTGGACTCACGCTTTTCCAAAATTAAAGCACATGTTTCATGCTGTATATATTATATGATAAGAAGGTTTTTTTAATAATACATTTTTTTTATAGATACATAAAAAATATAATATATCTTGATACATATCAAGAAATATATTCATATTTTCAATTTCATTGTTAAATATTTGTAATAGCAATAGCAATTTTATGTGCGCATAATATTTCTAATACCCAAAGACATTTTTGTAGTTGTATTTGTTATTTGTTGTATTTATATTTCTAATAGGATACTTTTATAAAAAATTAGCATTAATATATTTGTTGCGAGAAATTTTTTATTTTGAATCAGCATAAATAATTTCGAAATCAATCGATATATTTGCTATTAGCATGAATATATTTGTTATAGCATATTTATATTTTCTATTAGCATCATTATATACAGGATCGGCGCCCCATACTAGAAATTAACTAGGATTTTTTTACTAGGAATTTATTTACTAGGAATTTATTTACTAGGAATTATTATTTACTTGGAATTATTTACTAGAAACTATTTACTAGGAATTTTTGCCAACAAAGTCCTATAAATTCAGACTCATTCGTCCGTCCATCCGTTCGCCCTTTGATTTCTTAGAATCAATAGTTTTTTCTATTTTTTTGCATGATGTTAGACATCCATCAATGCTAAAAAGTGACAGTGCCCGATTTTTATTGAAAATTCTTGTTTGCCGGAAATTGGGGTAAATATGTCAATTTTGAGGCCAAAATAGATATTTTGATTCGATTTTTTTAGTTTTTTGGATGAAATTAGACCATAATGAGAGATATGAAATGGCACTATTCCTATATTTCTGAAAATTCTTGTTTTCCCAAAATTGGGGTAAATGGAAGTAAATGGGGTAGATATAGAAAAAATGTAAATATACAAAATTTAACAGTCTTATTGGTTGTTAGTTAGATGACACATTGCCTTTAAGAATAAATCTGTTATTTTAAAGGGAAAATATCCCATGTAATGCATTGCACGGTGGCTAGATGGAATTGCGACTGTAAATTTAAGCTCAGTAGAAGTAAATAAAATATAACAATATCAGAAGCAATGCATTATCTTACCATGATCTTACTAACTATTTTTTATTTGCAAAGCAATATAAAAGCGATATAAATAACAAAAACTAATTAAAAAAAAATTGCGATAGAAAAACAATGCATTTATGTTTTAATATTATTAATATAGAATAATAGAAATTTGGACAATTAAGATAGACCAGTCAGACTACGAGTAAATTCGAGAAACTACTTTTGATTAATTTTATAATGTAAGTTATTAAATTCTTTTAATAGTTGGGAGCATTGTGGACATGATTGTGGAATATTTTGTAAAAGCATGGTACAGTGATCAAAACTGAATTAAAATAACTAAACATGTCTTTTATATCGTTTTTCAAAAGTTTTCTCATGAAATAAGTCATTAGGAATTTTTTAGGAACCAAATACCTCCGATGCAAATTTGCCCAAAAGGGGTTTAAAATAAATAATGGTCCAAACTTGAAACCAGTCTAAAGCCTAAAAGTTTAATCGTATGATTCTTAACCACTATGCAAATTTCATGCTTTTACCAAAAATGCCACAATCTGACAATTATTGGTCCGGAATTCTCCCCTACTATAAAAAAGTAACAAATCTACAATGGCTATAGACGCGAAATGCCAGCCTCAACAATTTTGGGCGAAAGAAGAAGGCTGAACGATCTTTTCTTAGCGAAAATTAACTCTGGGAGCGTCTTGAACTAAATACTGTTTCAACTATGATCTATAGAGTCATTTGAAACTACAAAATAACTAGCAAAGTCTAATTCTAGTGATGTTGTAAATGTGAGACTATGTTTGCATGAAACCGTTATTGGTTATAGAGAATAAATAATTTAATAATTTAAAATTAATGCGGGATCCATTCAAACGATCTCAAAAAAACATCACGTTAGCAAATAATAAATCATTGCACCACATTAAATTTGTACCTATTTCTCAAAAACGCATTTCTGGCATATTACACACTGCTACAGACTGACAAATAATTGCTGATCTAGCAGACCAGCTCTATATATTTCCAGTTGATATCACCTCAACAACTTTGCGCCCTGACATTGTTATTTCTTCTAAGCATACTAAACATGCCATTTTAGTTGAACTGACTTGCCCATGTGAAGAAAACATGGCAAGTTCAAACTTAAAAAAACTCCAGCGATATGCAGATTTAAAGAAGGAAATATCCAATAAAGGTTGGTCAGTAGATTTGTTTGCTATAGAAGTTGGAGCAAGAGGTTACTGCTCAACCAATGTCTCTTCGCTTCTTAAGAAGTTGGGTTTCAGCAACAAATCTGCAAATAAAACCTCTAAGAATTATTTCAACAAAGGCATCATTTTGCATATGGCTAGCGCGGAACACTAGAATTTGGGATTCTACTATCGATCCAATTCTTTCCACCCCTTTACTAAACTCTGCAACTAAGACAACAGATCATCAAGTAAAATCATCAATAGATAAAATGTCTTCTTCTGTAACTTATCAGCAAGCTACACCTACCAAAATTTCTACATCTACAACTGTTACTGGGTTTGTAAATGTTGATAACACTTGTTATGCAAATGCTATGCTATGCTGCAAGCCCTTGCCAGTTTAAATTCTTTATGGGTGTACATTTCTAGCTCTTTGGCAGAAAAAAGTCCC
>JAYJMI010157866.1:0-10184 GCA_036873855.1 Sarsia tubulosa
TAAAACAAACTTTGAAATTGTTTGATGAATGGCTCTCCTTGGCAGATACTCTTTACATATAAATCATACTGAATGTTATTAATTATGGGGGAGATCAAATAAAAATTAATTTATTCTAATAATCGAAAGAAAATAATGTTTATTATTTCTAAAAAAGTTTGAACAAAGCAAGAGTAAAATTTTAAAAAGAGTAAAAATGGTTGATGATTTAATGTAAGTATTGATTTTCGTCGCATATATGCATATATCTTTTCGAATTTTTTTAATGTTTATAATTTTTCGTAAACAGTAAAACGTATTAAAGATTAGAAAAAAATCTATAAAACTAGTGTTCACATTTATCTTTTATTTATCACATTTATTCTTCTCTGTTTATCTATTTTTTGAATTTGTTTTTGGATGAGGTATTTGTTGAAATGTTTTTGATAGATGTTTTTGACTTTTTGTAGATCTAATTTGAAAATAGTATATTTAGCAGTACTCTGATTTTATTCTCAACTTTAATATTTATATATGTTGATTTAGCGTGTCGAATGGGTTCCCGAGTTCAAATTGTTGATTATACCTTTGAAGAAACGTATTGACTGTGTAAATGCTAACCTTGAGTTAATATTTAATATCGAATATAATCCAAAGACCTTTAATGGCTCGAATGAAAATGATATTTAACATTTACAGTTAATAGTTACAGTATTAGCACACAGCGAATTAAATTTGGTATCAAGACTGAGAAATTATTAAAGATATGATGGATACTAGTGATAATTCTTATTGATAATAATAAATTTAGGAGAACTTTATATGATTGCGTACTATATGATTTATAAGTAATGAAATATACTTGATAGCAAATTTTAGAAGTCTAATATAGTTTTTTTACCCATATTGAAGAATAATACTTTGAAAAATATGTTATAGAATATCATTAGGGAGTGATACAGGAAGTTAAATTTATAATAAAAACATCAACAAAAGTGAAAAATTTCATAAAATTAGGACCTTAAATACAACGTTCGGGGGATGTTCTTAGGACCTTTAAGGGACGTCCTTTAATCTTCGTTATACAACGTCCTTAGGACGTCGGCTCAGGACGTCCTGCGGATGTTCATCTAGGACCTTTATACAACGTTGTCAGGACGTCGGCAGGGAACGTTGTGAGGACGTCCTCAGGACGTTTCTTTGCCCACTATGATAAGTAATTAAAAGTGGTAGACGTTTGCCTCGGATGCTCTAAAATACATTGGTTGTTTAAAATGCTTCAAAATACTGTAGAAGATATTTAAGCAACAAACTGGCAAAGAAAGTAGTCTACTTTATTTTGATTATATTTTTTTATGGCTATTTTTTTGTAAAAACCATAAATCCACGAGTGGTAAAAAAGTTCTATGTACAGTTCTGTTTTTTCCTATAATTTTAATTTTGCTATTTCGACCTGAGGAAACAGTTTTTTATAATATTAAAAATCTGTATGTCTGAAAGTGTGAACGCAAGCTTGTCAAGCTTCTAAACATTTATAAGGCCGACAAAAATACATTTATGAACATATTAATAGTTAAAACATTGAACAGTTGCAGCTTACAAAAAGTTTTTTTTTATTTTATTGGCATTTTTTTATTTTTGTTTTCATTCTTCATTATTTTTATTTATTTAGGCAGCTACATTGCTGTTATAACTCAAGGAGACGACGTTCAAGATTGAAGAATTTATTCATTGATGTTTACTTGGGTTAGGAAGATTTCTTGTGACAATGGCTTGGAATGTTTGAAAAGTATTATCAAAAACCTTTTTTGTATCTACCACAAAATAATGGATTGTACTGTTGTAACAATATAAAGGCACTGTACTTTATTGGTTATTTTATTTATAGCTATTATATATTTTATTAATAAATTTGTTATTAAAAAATATAAAAATATTATCGTTTTTCATCCTGTTTTAAAAAAATCACAAAAACTGTTAATAAAAAACCCTATGAAACAGCTGTCTCCTTCGGCATTAACACTTTATCTCAGAGATTTTGTGATCCTATTAGATCTTTGGCACTTTTTGAAAAAGAACCTTGCAATGGAGAGCAAGTATAAAAACTATATTTTTATTTATTGATACAGAACTCATGGTTTTAGAAAAACAATTATTTAAAACAACCTTTTATTAACCCCCGTCAAAATTTATATATTTTTAAAATGTTTGATCGAGTGACCTTTAAAAAAATATTACAAAGTCCTCTAGTCTTTTTCCTCCCATATGAATATGCTGAAAGATAATTTTTTTTCTCCCAAATCTTATTAAAAAAATTGTCTAAAATAAGAATCCATTTCAACAACATTTCGAAACTAGAAACTTGACTTAAAAAAATCTCAAAAATAAATATTGGCTAAATCGTAGTTATATGTGAAAAGATATGTGTTTGAAAGAATAGACGCTGGTATTACATTTTTTTAGGCTTATATAATAATACATCATCAAATAAATTTGCTCATTTTAGAATGCACATCCTGCTCCCCAGAGCCTCTCCTTTGACAGATTGACTTTTTGAATAACGCTCTTGGCGACCCTCTGCTGAATTGCCGAAAAACATTAAACAACACACAAGATTCTTGTGTTTTGTTTTGCGAAATTACTAAAGCGCATTTTAATATTGAGATTATATTTTTAATTTTATAGCTTTCACAGAAAATAAAAAAAAATTTCCACTAAAAATCAAAATATTTTTTAAAGTCGCTAAAGGAGTTTTTATAGCTGTATATTTTTCATTGATTATTTTTCACTGAGAATATTTCTAGATCGTTAACTCCTATTTTTCTATCCTTTGGGGGAAAAATATGACAATTTCACGATCTGAAATAACGGATTTATTTTTTGCATATAAACTTTTCCATACGCCAATCATAATCGATGTTCTTTGGGACACCCAGAGCTTTCTTCTCCGATGTCATTAAAGTATAAAGAGGAAAGAATTTATGGGATGGCAGTTGAAGAAAGCATTGTCTAATGATGTTAATGACTTGGTAAAGGTATTTATTTTATGCCACTTAAAACATAACATGATTGATAAATCAATAGAAGTGATTAATGATGAGTAATTAATTAATATCAACATTTCCTAATTACTATTAAGAAAAACGATGAAGAGACTATTTCAAACCCTGATATCCTAATTCATACACGAGTTTGATTCAATTAAATAAATAATTAAAATTATAATTTTCAAATAGTTCCCTATAAATACCGAGTAAAATTCATGATTATTCACAGTATCATATTCTACAGGAACGATACAGGCAACAGTAAGTAAAAACTTTTTCTAAAAATTAGCTAAAAAGTTGGAAGATTTTGTTTTCAGAGTTTTATATTCTACATCCTTATTATTTATTTAGAAATGAAGTTATTTGTATTATTTGGTTTCTTGTTATTATGTGGCTTAGCATTCACTGAAGAATTATCTGAAGATAATCAAAATGAACTTGCTGTTGATGATGATGCTGATAATGATGAAGTAACTTTTGATGAAGCTGAAGAAGACGACGAAGAGGATGAGGATGAGGATGAACTTGAAGATGCCAGAAAAACATACCGTAGTAACTATGGAAACAGAAGATGTAAGAAAATGTTTTGTATTGCAAAACAAACTATATGTAGATTGTTTTTATGTTTTCATTGTGTGGTGGAAGTTTTTATTTATATATAGAATATATACACCGTACTATGCGGTGTGACTGGTGAGGATACTCCCAGCACTGAAAGTAGGGAATTTGTGATATATCTATGGCTTTCTTTCTCCTTCATACCGAAATCGAAAATAAGAGGGATTGAATCTGCTAACTGTGATGTATACGCTATTCAATTAGTGTTACATAAGTTACCTAAGTAGTTTCTTACGGGTAGCTCTGTAGGTTAGAGCATCCCGAGCTTAAAGGGAAGGTCGTGGGTTCAAATCCAACTCAGCCCGACCTTCCTTTTATCTGTCTTTATAGAATATATATATATATTCTTTGTTTAAGTTTTTGTCTTATTGTTTTTCCATTGTATTCTTTACCGTTTTTCCACTTTTTTTAGGTTCAAGAGTTTGCAACAAAAGACGATGTAAGTTTTAATATTATTTTATACTAACAGTGATTAATTTTAATTTAGTTTTGCTTGGTTTTACCGAATTTATTCCAGAAAAGAAGTCAATTAGTAAACAGATATAAACTTAAAATAAATTTTTGAGTGCCTTTTAATTTATATGAGAATAGTAATTGGTATATTCTATCATGTTTTATTTCTTCATTTAATGGTGTAATTAGAAACTAATTTAAAATACATATCAAAGTATTGCTTACAAAATTTCATGGAAAAACACTATGATAGATTTTCTAACTTTGTTCGACTTGCCTCGATGATTCCTCTAAAGTTCCTTTAGAATACCTGCTGACGTCATCATCGTTTGACAAAAAATGGTCATACCTTCGACAATATGTATGCTAGGATTTTTTTTATTACTTTTAGGTCGATTAGTTACAAGAAAACAAAGAGTATGCAGAAGAGGAAAGAAAGTTTGTAAGTAGAATATTTTTGTGTCGGCAAGCATCTATCAATTAATTTCAAAAAAACTTTGAACAACCAAATACAGATACAGATAGGTTTTGTTTTTAGATATTTCTTATTCACCACTACATTGTCTTACGTTCTATATTATTATTTTAGGCAAGCGTGCACGAATTTGTAGACGTAGAGGATATGGTAGTTACGGTCGTCGCAATTGTGAGTTTATAGACAAATTATTTTTCTACATTGTTTTTACTTAGAAGTTACATCTGTTTCTTCTTTTACATAAGAAGTTATACTGTTTTTATCTAGATAATAGTTTCTTAATCGTCTAGCCTTATCTCAATCAAAATGCAACTAAAATGATACTAATATGTTCAGTTTGAAGTAAAACATAATATATAACGTTATAGGTCGATCTGTGAGAAGATGTACACGTGGAAAACGTACCTGTAAGTTAATATTAATGCTTTTAGTATTTCAAAAATTATTTACTATGTTATTGCAAAGTATTAATTCACTAGTTTGTTTATATTCGTTACAATTTTTGTTTATCCCACTCCAGGCAGACTCATATAACTTCTACTTTTTAATATTAGGTCGAGTTGTTACCCGAAAAATTAGAAGATGTACTCGAAGAAGATGTAAGTTAACGACTTTTGATTAACATATTTAATAGAATAGAGGGATTCGAACTGCCCGATGTGCATCTCGCGGTATTCGCTTTCTGTTACGTCAGTTACTTAAGTTGATATTGGTCGGGTATTTCAGCCTTTCGGATCTATCGGAATAGCCATGGGACCAAATCGCCCTCCATCAAAGTTTCTGCACATCTCTCTGTATAGAATATATATATATACTACACTCTTGGTAATTACGGCTGAGGATCCTCCCACCACTGAGAGTAGGAACTCACAATATATGCCGTTAAGTTAATTAGTATATTTAATATAAGTCTAGAATGCACTTAGGTCGAGTTGTCTGTCGTCGAAGAAGATCATATGACGAAGCTGAAGATGAAGATGAGGATGAAGACGAACTTGAAGATGCACACAAAGGCCGTAGTTATGGTGGAAACAGAAGATGTAAGAACTTTTTAGTTGTAAGATCAAAGAATAATCTAAAACGTAAATTGAAGAGCTTACATTTTCGTAAAGCAAATAAAAACATTGTGTGCGCTGTTTTTCTTATTTCATGGAGTAGTGGAAATGGATATATATAACTGTCTCCAGAACATTATCAATACAATTGACTTCTTTTTTCTTTTTTTTAGGTCGAAATGTTTGCAACAAAAGACGATGTAGGTTTAAATATTAATTAAAATTAACTAAAATCATTTAATTTAGTTTTACTTAGTTTACCAAGAATGTTTAAACTAAAGAGGATCGCCAATAACGTAGTGTTTTTTTTGTAAATTGAATTACTTCTTTTAAAAAGGCTAACTACTAAAAAATAATGCTGGAAGTTATTTGATAAGCAAAAATAAAAACAAAGAAAGAAACCAAGGAAAGCAAAAGATTAAATATAAATTATTGCAACATATTTCATAGTAAAGGGTTCCGATTGATAGAGAACATGGATAGCTAAAAATCTATCAATGTGCAATAATTAATTTTAAAAATTGAATCGTTATAAAATCGACGAAAGTAGCTATTAGTTAGCCAATTTTGTAGAATTATTTTAATGTTTCTGAGTAAAAATATGTTTTAAAATTTGATCATGTGAGAAGACGAATCTCGACGAATTATCTCAGAGCTTCAAATATAAAACTTTCCAAAGAGTATTAAAAAGAGCATGTGAAAATTGTTAGTACTAAATTAAACAATAGCACTCAAAAAGGCCTTTACGAAAGCTTAATTATGAAAAATTAAAAAATAACAATTTTAAGACTGATATGCTATAACTATTTTGTTCAAATATGCCGAAAATATAACTTTGTTCGTATTTTAAATATTATATCTAACTTGTAGTAATTCTCAATTGAAACCTGTTTTAGTTTTCGCTCTTGAACTGGAGTTGCATCATTACTTTCTGCTCTAAAAATGTATAATAAATTACTTTTAGGTCGATTAGTTACAAGAAGACGAAGAGTATGCCGTAGAGGAAAGAAAGTTTGTAAGTAAATGAACTTAAAGCTGTTTGTTAAATAAGTATCAACAAAATCTTTATACAAATAATTAAAACGTACGGAATTTTTTTACTATGGAAAACATACAAAATATTAGCTATATCAGTAAAATTTAGTCTGTATTCCAAAAGTTTATGCAGCTCCTAATAACAATTGATGAACTTGAATTGATATACAAAACAATTTGATATATCGTGTACTCTCCACAACGCTGTTCTACTTCCTAATACTTTTCCTCAGGCAAAAAAGTGCGAGTTTGTCGACGTGGACGTGGACGTAAAGGATATGGTAGTTATGGTCGCCGTAACTGTAAGTAACGGATAAACGATTTTCTATCGTATCAACGTTTTTCTTTTGCATAAGCTAAAGTTGTTTTTTTTGCTTAGAAGAAACAAATGTGTTTATTCAGCTACTTTAAGGTGATTAAATTTTGCGGATTTCGCTGACTTCGAAAAGATTTGAAAATAACACAGAATTCGGGAGATTTTATCAAAACTTAAAAAAGTTGCGAAACATGAAGCAAAAGGGTCTACGTAAGAAATTGTTGAAATAAGAAAGTGAAGATATTTAAAATACAAATGAGCTTTTATTTAGTATTTACTTTTACTTTTCTTTACCAAACTCACCTGTATTAAAAATAGTATTTTAGGTTAGTCATCAGCGAAAAATGCTAAATTTTTGAAAAAGGTCCATCCGCAAAATTAAATCCCCTCGAAATATTTAAATTTCGCGGATATGATTATCCGCGAAATTTAATCCCCTTAAAGTAGTAGTTTATTTAATCATCTAGTCTTATTCTAATAATATTGAGAGAATGCTTCACTGGAAGGCGTATAATAGTTTTTAACCAACCGTGCTATATTTGTGATTGTGAATTGTGATAATTACCTTGACATTTTCTAAATTAATTGCTTTTCCATGACACTTTGAACTTGATACGAAATACAAATTCGATAAAATTTGATACAGCCTTTTGTAGTACATAATTATCTATGATTACCTTATATGTCATATTTAGTTGCATATTGAGCGATAACCTGTCTGTTTTCATTTGTAATTCACTCCATGCCGGAAATATTCAGGAAGTTCTAAGTGAGTTTTTCAGAAATTTGAAAAAATTAGTTATTTAACAAAATAGATTTCACACTTTATCACAATAAAAAAAACACCAGAAATTAACTAAGAATGTTCGGTTTGAAATAATTTTTTAATATATTTATACACGTCATAGGTCGAACTGTGAGAAGATGTAAACGTGGAAAACGTACATGTAAGTTAATATTATTTTTTTTAGTATTATAAAAATATTACTAATATATTAAAAGAATAGTAGTTTTACCAATTTTTTTATATTCGATAAAATTGATATTTTACTCTTATCAGCCAGATGCAACATTATTCATATATAACTTCTACCTTTTAATATTAGGTCGAGTTGTTAGCCGAAAAGTTAGAAGATGTACTCGAAGAAGATGTAAGTTTATCAAATAATACATTTTTGATACATAATACATAACGTTGACGTCAATGCTTTGTCCATTCGGGTCAATCAATCATTTCTTGTCAATGGTTTCTTGCTAAAATTACTGTTTTATGGGCCCGTTTCCTATATACAATATGAACTAAGTTAAGCTACATTCATCGCTAGAAAGAAATATTGCAGTATATATGCTTTTTTGTACATCATTTCTGTAAAGTAAGTATGTAATTAACGAATTTAAGTTATTTAGTTATTTAATAAATATCGTGTTGTTTTTAGGTCGCAATGCCTGCCGTCGAAGAAGATTATATTGAACAACAAAGTGGTGAACAAATGATTCGATTATTTTTTTGGGTTAATGTCGGTGTTAGAGTTTTTTAAATATGCAAATACATAAAATGAATTAAATATTTTACTCCTTTTCTACTCCCTTTTTACATAATCCTTTATCCTTTTATCCTTTAAAGAGAGACACCTTTATAAGATTACCGAATAATTATTTCAAAAAATGGATATTATATCAAGAATCCTAGTGATAGGATAGTGGCAGTAGGTAAACACGCGTGTATTTTATTAAAGTTTTGCTAAAAACGATAGTTTTTAAATAAAAATAACCGAAAAACTTTTATCCAAAAATTTACTTGATTCTCAGAACTATATTACCTAGAATTTAGGAGTTAAACGAGGTCATGTGCATTTTATTAATAACTTAACTAATAAATTTGTTTATTATTTACAATTGTATATTTTTTCCTTCTGCATAGTGTGGAACTCAACTTTGTAATGCAACCAATTTTAAAAAATAACGCTAACTGAGTCATAATTTAGTTCTAAGAGTTATCATAGTTTAACTGAGAAAATTATTAACGTTTGTCGCTTTTTCAGCTTTATAATAGAGGTACAGTCACTGCGGTAATTGTTTTTCTCGGCCCTTGGCCCATCTATCCTATTTTGTGCAGATTCCTAAATATTCCTTTGAACACATACGAAAAACACATCCGAAAAAGGAAATCATTATTTAATTTAAAGCTCCTTGTTTGTACTCCAAAATATTTATTTTTGCAGTTTTTTATATGGAGATTATATGGAGTTTTTTTTAGCAGGAGATTTTAATACGAACTGCCTTGATTATGACGAAAATAATGAAATTAGGGAATTTTATGATAATATTTTTCAGCATGGTGTCATACCTTTAATCAACAAACCGACCAGAATAACAACAACTTCTGCAACACTTATAGATAATATTCTTACAGATATGTTTTTTGACGAATCTCTTAAAAAGCAATATTAAAGTTACCATAAATACTTCTTGTAAATTACAGGAAAATAAATATTTTGAAATAATAAATTTTTTTTTTGAATCAATTAAAAAAGAAAAATTTAAAACTGAACTAGAAAAAGTAGATTGGAGTTTTTTAGACTATAACAATGCAAATACCTCTTATAAATTATTTTTTGAATCATTCTTTTCAATTTATGGTCAAAATTTTCCCTTGGAAACAAAACGTGTCAGACTAAAAGATATAAGAACACCATGGTTTAGTAAAGGTATGAAAAAATCTTCAACAAAGAAACAAAGATTATATATGAAATTTCTCAAAACAAAATCAAAAAAAACTGAAGAAGATTACAAGTCTTACAAAAATCTTTTCGAAAAACTTAAAAAGAAAGCGAAGCAAAATTATATTCAAAAAAACTTTCAGAAAGTCAAAATAATTCAAAACAAACATGGAAGATAATGAAAGAACTAACTGGTAAAACAAAAATCAAATCTAACAAATTTCCGAAAATCCTAAAAACTGAAAACGGTATTATTTACTAGGATAATGAAAAAGCAGATGCTTTTAAGATTTTTTTTACAAATATAGGACCAAAACTAGCAGCAAAATACCCATGGTAAATAAGCCTTTTGAAGACTTTTTAACCTGGAACGAAAATGATCTTGGAAACACAGATTTAACTTTTGACGAATTTGAAAAAGCTTTTAAATCATTAAAACGAAATAAAGCTACAGGTATTGATGATGTCCATGGCAATATTGTAATC